>JACEVL010001055.1:155000-230000 GCA_020284085.1 Aporrectodea caliginosa
AATTCGACGGATCCTTTGTCACGGCGGGACGCAATGGATGGGGTGCCTGGGAGAAGGAAGAGGAAGTACCACCGGGAGATAGAAGGAGGGATTGGAGGGAAGGGATGGAGCGGGATGTGTCGAAGAAGAATAGATGGAAGCACGGAGAATGTAAATGGATAAGCTGCGTGAGGCAAGGAGGAAAGGATTTAAAGGATGGGGAGATAGATGGAGGAAGGAAAGACGTAGTGAAGGACAAATCGATATACGTATACGAAGGAAGGAAGGAAGGAAGGAAGGAAGGAAGGAAGGAAGGAAGGAAGGAAGGAAGGAAGGAAGGAAGGAAGGAAGGAAGGAAGGAAGGAAGGAAGGAAGGAAGAAGAAGGAAGGAAGGAAGGAAGGAAGGAAGGAAGGAAGGAAGGAAGGAAGGAAGGAAGGAAGGAAGGAAGGAAGGAAGTAAGGAAGGAAGGAATGAAGGAAGGAAGGAAGGAAGGAAGGAAGGAAAAAAGGAAGGAAGGAAGGAAGGAAGGAAGGAAAGAAGGAAGGAAAGAAAGAAGGAAAACGAAGGAAGAAAGGAAGGAAGGAAGGAAGGAAGGAAGGAAGGAATGAAAGAAGGAAGGAAGAGAATGGCTGAATGACTGAAGGAAGGAAGAAACAACGAAAAGGGAAGAAGAAATAAAGGCTAGATATGGATGGATGCATGCATGCATGCATGGATGCATGGATTCATGGATGGATGAATGGATGGAAAAAAGATAAATTGATGGGAACGAGACAGAAGTTCAGATAGATAAGATAGGTGAACTGATGGACGCGAAGCAAGGTTTGGCTGATGGAAAGACGATGGAAGGCAGACCGGATGTATGGATGGATGGATGGATGGATGGATGGATGAATGGATGGATGGATGGATGGATGGATGGATGGATGGATGGATGGATGGATGGATGGATGGATGGATGGATGAACACACGGATCGGCTGATCGACTGTTTCGTGGGATGGATGGACAGACAACGTCGAGTCCAAGGAAAGGACATAGGCAGAGAGACGATTGATACAAAGGACGTCCAGTAGGTATAAACAACTTAGAAATAGGTTTTCATCCGTCAACACAGCATGCCATGGCGAACCGTTTAAACAGGCGGACACCATGGGAGGAGAGAGGAGATCTAACTGCTGGACGCCTTTCACTGTCTTCGCTTCAAATGGAGCAGAGCAATAAGTCTGTCACAAGTAATCTTACATCGTTGACAGTTAACGGGCTCTCAGCGATTCACCTTCCGAGATGCAAATTGGTTTGGAGAGCTACTCTATAATATAGTTAAAATGGTCCTATTTGGCCGCCCTGGGGTTTGGAGCGCCTCTGAGTAGTACCCTTGAATGGGCGCTATACAAATTCAAGTAATGAATGAATGAATGAATGAATGAATGAATGAATGAATGAATGAATGAATGAATGAATGAATGAATGAATGAATGAATGAATGAATGAATGAATGAATTATGATGTACTCTTCGTCCTAAGTTTGGCTGTTGTGATAGATTAACGCTGCACCGTCTCATTCTTCAACTCGTTCACCACGCCCCTCTTGCCTTCAATGTCCATGTCAAGGTATTGTTACTGTTTCTATGTACTGACAGATGAACATCTTCTCTTGTGACTGATTGACTGACTGACTGGGTGACTGACCGAGTTGTAGTAGTTTCAGTTTAGCGACACTGTGTGATAACAAAGATCATTAGCGTCGCCCTCCTCCTTCATCCAGGCTTGGGACTGGCACTGAGTGCAAACAGTGGCGGAGTTGTGACTGACTGACTGACTAAACGTATTGGATTTACAGTGCAGTGGAATTGTGTATATGCACGTGTGTGTGTGTGCACGTGTGTGTGCACGTGTGCAGTTCCAAGAGACTGCGAAAGTGGAACATGAAAAAAGGAATATTTACTTATTTGCAGTGGTTCACTGGGATAATGTGTGTTTTATGCCGTTGATATCCAAATCTATATCTCTTTTGAGAGTTTGCATTGTGACTCGTCCGTGTGGCTGGTGTCCACTGCCTTTCAGGTAGTGGACTGTTGGCAGCCAATAGACTCATCCTCACCCATTGAAGACTGAATTTCTGCTACTGGACATTGCACAGCAACTTAAGAAATATGGACGAATCTTTGAATCTGGGTGACGCGTTTGTTGATTTGGCTCATGTTGCTCATAAGGGTTGATTTTGATTCTATTATGTCTGTCGCTGACTATGTTACTGGTGTTAACTAGAATCTTGGTATCACAAAGCCAGACACGCTGATAGGCCTACTCCAAAGATTTTGAAACTCTATGGTTATAGAGCTATTACTAAATCGTTAAAATATGAGCACGTAATTTCCGTGCTTAGGTCGACCTGTTCAGCAAGGATGCGTTTCAAATCGGGTTAATAGTTTATCGTTCTTCAGCCAGGTCCTCTGTTCCTTTTTATGATGATTCCTCTACACTATAGAACTTGGTGAACGATCTTTATCGGTTTCTAGAACTACATGTAGATATTGAAACCATATCCTGGCATCTGTCCGTTCTGCACAGCCGCGCTACTGTCATTTCGTTCTCAACTGAAGCCTTACCGTTTTCAAACGGCTTATTCGCCATAGGCAGCCTCTGTCTTAACCCTCCGAGGACTGAACTTTTTGTAGTCATTCTAGTACTATGAGGGGGGTCTAGCAGACCCCTAGGTCTATTGTACTGTTTTGCATTGACTATCCAATTTTTTAATTGTTGTAACTTAAAATTAAAACAAGGAGACACTGCAGACACTTGTATATGTGTAACATAACAATAAAACTAATTACAAATACTCGGGTATGCGAAGTATTCACATACATGTGAATTTATCAGTTATGTAGCCTATCATTTTCAGTGGTACATTGTAGATAAACAAAACATGTAACAATGTAGTTTCATATATATCGCGTCTTAGCAGTAGCATATTATTCGGACAGAGTGATAAGTGCTATATAGATGTCCTTTTGGTCGTAATTACCTACAGTGCTGGTCAGCCTACTGGTCATTTTCCGTGGCACAATTGCAACAGCGACGAGACATCTTAGGGTTAGGGTTAGGTTACCCTAACCCTAACCCTAACCCTAACCCTAACCCTAACCCTAACCCTAACCTAACCCTAACCCTAACCCTAACCCTAACCATTGTCTTCCTGTTCTCGATTTATAGCCATTTGCCGCATCTCCCGAAAACGACTGCTCATCATCAGAACTGCTGGTTGGAGACGACTGTTCTTCATGCAAACTGCACCGGTCTTCACATTCTAATGCAGAATTCGTCGAATTCTCACTGTTACGATCCAGATCTTTTGCAGTAGCAGCCTCAGGTTCGACATCGGAGTAATCGTCACTGTCGTCTGTATTGTCACTCATATGACCATCATCTTCATCATCAACGATCATTTTAGTAGCCTCAGCTAGCGAAAATCTACGTCTAGAAGTCATTATCTAAGTTTGTTTACGTATATCCTTCACGAAATAATACTGTAATGCTTATACTTTATCAAAAAATAACACCAAATCATTTGCTGCACATTGCAACCGCATGTGTTTTTAGCCTTATTTCTGGGTTATGTTGTTTACATGCCGTTTCCATGGTAACCAGTATGAGAAACCAATTGCATTTTTATTACTTTAGCGCATTACTGGGCGAGCAACAAAGTCATAAAATATCACAACCAAACTCAATCGGATACTGAGTGAAATACTAAAAAAACCGGCCCGGGGTCTACTAGACACCCCTCATAGGCGTACGAGGGTTAAAGGACTGCTCTTCTGGATATTGGCTTGGATTTGATGCGCCATCGGTTGATGCCTTGTGCATTGGACACCGGTACGATATAAATTACTAATTACAATAACTGACGTCCAATGGTACGTTGCTAAATCCTCCTGAGGTTGCTGAAGGACAGACGACTCAGAGAGTCAGATACAGTGATTTGTTAACCTCTCCGTGGACTTGAAATCGTCGAATGCGTGCATGTGACGTATACTATATAAGTTTAGAACCTCTTACGTTGCTGCTGTTAATTGGTGCATCATTTCAAGAGTTCAGTTGTAGTAGTAATTTCAGTTTAACGACACTGAGTGATATCAAAGATCATTATCGTCGCTCTCCTCCTTTAGCCAGGCTTGGGACTAGCACTGACATAGTATACGGTCAGTGGCGGAGTTTGAGAGTTCAGCTGACAGTCAAGACGTCCTTAAATATAACAATAGACTTCGCAAGTCAGATGAGCCTTCTGCAGGTGCTCGATAGCCGACATAGTATACATCCTACGTTGCTAAGGTTAGCGGTGTGTTGGAATTCTTTACGAACACATCCTGCTTCACTGCAATCATTATACTGGCTCATCGAACACATCGAACAGAGTCCAGCGTTTCTCAGTTTATAAAGTATAGCACTTAAATCAGCCTACCTATATCTCTTCACTGCTAATTAGAGAGTGACATGGGGAATTTCCCCGCGGGAAAACCGCGGTAACCGCGGTAAATCCCGCGGAAATGGGGACAACAATTGCGGTAATACCGCGGTAATGGGGTTAACTCTCGCGGTAATACCGTGGTAATGGGGAATGAGCCGGCAATAAACCCGGGTGGTGTTAAGAACTTGAGAACTGACAAGGAGATTTTTGTATTTCCTGAAGCCTACTAGTCAGAAATAGTCAGGACTTGGTTAGTGCAACCTGTCGATAAGATAATAACAGACTTATGCAGTCATCAATACAAATAGCTTTGTATACGCTAAGAGATGTTATTTTTTAAATTTGAATTGGTGTAAACATTTAGCGGGGAATGTGATGTCGTCCTGCGGGGATGGGGTGGGGATGGGGAGAAAACCTGCGGGGATGGGGCGGGGATGGGGACGAACCATGCGGGGATGGGGTGGGGATGGGGAAGACTAAGTCTTAAAGACTTACTTGTTGCGGGGCGGGGATGAGGAGGAGATTGTCTCCCCGCGTCACTCTCTACTGCTCATCTCTCGGACATTCGTTCTGCGCATATATATATATGACCAACTACGTCAGTCGTTGTTCGACTTCTGTGTCATTTTGACGGAATTTTTTGTCTAAGCGCAGAATTTTCTCAGTGATTTCTAACATGTTGGAGTTCACTGTTGCTAACTTAGCGTATCGGGATTACTCTTCGTTCATGGAGCCGGGTAATTTTCGTTTCGATGAGAAGAAGCGAAATGGATCGGACGATAGGATAACGATCACTGACTTAGGCAGAACTTCAGAGTGACAACCGATGGATGGTTTGATTGTGAAGGCTGTAGGCTAATGATGACAGCGTTATGTTACAATGCATTCGTTTAACTCTCACCATTGCATTGTCATAATCATTGCAACTGTATCATGGATAGTAGTAATAGGACTTTGAAAATGATAAGACTTATGTATAGATAATGGTTGATATGGTCGCTATACTAAGCGAAATCTTTGTGCACATTCCAGGATGAGTCCAATAGAAAGACAAGAATTATGAGAGTCCGAAAAGACACGGAAACAGCCTACGTAAGAAATGAATCCAGGAAAGATGTTTAAGTTAAATTAGCAAGTGTGTGTGTAATTTCAAACTGTTTATCAATGTAGACACCTTTAAATTGCTTAGTCAACACACTATTACTTCACATTTTCGCCACTGTTTGTACTTTGACAGTGCCAGTCCCAAGCCTGGATAAAGGAGGAGGCTGGATAAAGGAGGAGGGCCACGCTAATGGTCTTTGTTACCACACAGTGGTCGTTAAACAGTAAGCAAACAAAGCAAGCAAAGAGAGTGAGAATATCTACACGACGCTTTTCTCGTAAACGTGTATACGGTCGATGCCCACGGCACTTGGCACAAGTTGGCAGCCGCAAGATGTTGTTAAACACTAACACTACGAATTATTTATTAAGCTCAGCTACATTTTTGCTGAATGAATTTTTGGTTGAGAACTGCAGGCAGAAATAGAATGTGGAGAGCGAAACGATTGCTGGAAGAGAACAGAAAAGACGCGCTTGCTGACAGGGATGGGCAGTAATTGAAATTAGGTAATTGAAATTACGTAATTGAAATTACTTGAAATTGTGCAATTTGTAATTTGTTATTTTGTAATTCAATTACATTTCCCATGTATTTTGTAATTTGAAATTACATTTCATGTCCCAAAACAATTTTTTATTTGTAATTCAATTACATTTTCCAAGTAATTTGCCCATCTCTGCTTGCTGACAGCTGTCCTTGACGACGGAATAGACAGAGAGAAAATCAGAGGACGTGGTCAAGTATAGATGGTAAGTTAAAATAATAATTACCTGGGCTAGCAGAACTCAAGTCAGTGACACTGTCCCAAAATGGTTAAGGTTTGGCTTTCATACTAAACTTGAAAGCAAAAAGGTCATAAAACCGGTAAACTAGAAACAATCTCACGAAAAACTGGAAAACTAAAATGCGTTTTAGATATAAACCCTCAACAAAGTAAAATTGGCATGATTATACGTTCGTTTGTAATTTGTATTGTCCCTACCAGTAAAAGTCCGGATCAACGATAATAGATTAGTAGTAACGTAGTAATTATGGTATTACCCTCAATTATGCCCTCAAAATTGTTCATATAGACTAATAACAGCATTACCCTCAAATGTTTTTACAAAATTATAATAATAATAATAATATCTTTTCTTTAATAAGCGCCTGACAAACGCACTGCGCTGTACATTTACATGTTATGCAATTGAAATCTTAACTACTAACAGAACAGACAGCCTGCAATACAACGGCGCTAATAGCAGCCTACAAAGCATATCCGCCCAACGGGGGCTCGAACTCGGTACCTCTCGGTCTCTGTGCCAGATGTTATCCAATGCGCCACGGACCCCCTTCAACTATACTGTCAAATTTTTTGCTGCATAATTACAGGTTGTATACCCTCAATCGTATACCCTTTAACAGGCATTACCCTCAATCATACCCTCTATTTTTTAAATAATTAGGCATTACCCTCAATCATACCCTCTATTTTTTAAATAATTAGGCCTTGCCATCAATCATAGCCTCAAATTGTTTGCAACAATTACAGTATTACGCCCCTATACCTCAATCAAACTCTCCAATTTTTAAAAATAATTACAGCATCGGATCCATTCTGTCAATCATAGCCGCAATTATTTTTTAAAATAATTAGGCCTATACTGTATTAATCCCTTACACTCAATCATAGGGCCTACCCTCAATTTCGTGCATAAACCTAGTAGTAGAAACCGAGTTTCTGTCATGCGCCTTTTACCCAAGCGACCTCAGACGACCGAGGAAAGATTTCGAGGAATGTGCAAAGCTGTAGATTTTTAATCCATTGTGTTTTTACTCACAGCTCTGCCGATCAAAGAACAGATGTTGAGGGAGAATTTCCTCTGCTGGTCAAGTGAAATGACTTGAAATGATGGCAGAAAGGTTGAAGCCGAAATTTCCACGACGATGAAATCGGCCCAGTCAATCAAAGTAGGCCTCAGTGCAACCTTCGACATCTGCGATAGTTGACCACAGTAAACAGTACTTCAATTTTCCAGTCTTCGTAAGATACTCTTCTTTGGGTTACAGCATCTGCCTTAGCATATTTCTGAGCGCGAGTTGTGTCGGTAGCAGTGTTGTATTAGAACGTCGTCAGAGGCATCATGATTGTGGAGTCTTTGCAGAAACCGTCGATTGATAGAAAACTTCGTCCCAACCCTATTGAATTAGACAACGAATGTATGGTGATCTTCACCTGTGACTGTTTTTGTCCTCTGCTGATTTACTTATTTAACACTTCTTCTGTTGTAACTGGTTGCGGTCTGTCAACCTGTCAGAAAATAAAACGAATATCTACCTATGTGCCACATAACGGTGTTCACACAAAGAAATCTCGCATCTACGCTGAAAATCTGTTATTCCACTAGCGACGGAAGGTAGCGGTGGCATAGGAAGCAGAGCAGGAATCAATTATCGTCCCATCTCCTCGGATGCAACGCCAGCTTTGGTGGACAGTAGTATCATGGACACCACACGATGACGACTCCTCACAGCCGTTGACTGTAATGGTATTCGGCGCCACAGATCCCGCCTACGCCCTGGCGGCCAGTAGCTCACCGCAGACGATCTACACCGAACCGTTTCTGTCACCAGGGAGCCTCGTTCGTTTCGACCGTATACCGGTGCGAGAGCGCATACATAGCCTACATATATAGAGCGCGCTGCTGGAAGAAGCGTCCGCAATCCTTTGTCCTGCAATCCGTGGCGGCCTTGGTATACACGGGCGCTGCAGCTGCTGCGATTGATTGGCGATCGTCATAGGTGACGTCATGCGCTTCCATGGACCGACCGGCGGCTTAGCTGGGACAACAAACACAAGTCACTTTGGACGACGACGACGACGGGCGAAGGAGGCGCCTGCACGGGAACGGCGGCCAGGGCGCGCGCGGCACCGCTCGGCCGACAGAGGCGGGAGCTACTGAGGCCTGCCGCCTGCGAGATCAATAATTCGATGATCAGCCTCTGTCTCCTGGTTGCTGCACGCGACTCCCATCCGAGATAGCCTCGACGGTGGCCGCGGCAGCGGACCCGGCTCCTCTTGAAATGGCAATTGTGTCGGCCGTTCGTTCGAATTCACTACCATCCTGAACGTCAACACTGGCGCCTCAGAGCTACACCACGGCGGCGTCAAAGTGCCCCGCTCGGTCACCATGACCACCACGACGTTGGACTGAATAACACAACAACGATCACGTCGCCAATGACAACGGTTCGATGATGCTGTATACATGCACACAAAAATCACAACAGCAAACACAAAAGCTGATGCTGTTGGTACTGCTACTGCTACTACTGCTAGTCATACCACCACCACCACCACCTCCACCACCACCGCTACCACCACAGCCACTCCCGCTACTACTACTACCCGGGCTCTGATTTCTCATAACAATGCCTATACCACTACGCAGCGCTCGTGAATAAGCTGGTGCCCAGAGGCGGATCTACTATGAAACTAATGAATCTGACGCTATAGTGCACAATGCACATAGCTTTAAAATTTGTGGGTCTACGGTCTACCGTCTATGACCCCATAACAGTTCAAGCTTCAGGGCCAAAAAAATGTAGGTCCGCCTCTGCTGGTGCCCTGCGTTTAGCTTTAGAGTCGCGCTTTAGAGTCGCGCTTTAGAGTCGCGCTTTAGAAAGTTTGAGTTAACGATAATTACTAATATTATTACTGGACCTACTTCACTTTAACTTATGATGAATGCGATGGCATCGTGCGTAACCACGGTAACCTATATAATAAGTGTCCACCATCCGTGATGAGCGGTATTTCTTAAATCCCAAAAACTATACCTCTCCCCATGGGCGTATTTAGGGGGTGGTTTTACGGGTTCAAACACCCCCCGAAATAAGTTTCCGAAATTTTTTTTATATGCTTTTACATGCAAAATACCCAAACACCTGAACTTTTGCGACCATTTCCAATTAAAACTCACCCAACCCCAGAAATCTGAAACCCCTCCGAATTTTTTTTCTGGCTACGCCCATGTATGCCTCTCCCACAGGCAGTGGCGTAACGAGGGGGCAGAGGGCGGCCGCCCCCGGGCGCAGGACAGGGGGCGCAAAATTAGGCTTGAAAATTTGTTTTTTGTGTAAGAAATCAGGCATGAATAGTTAAAAAGGTCATCAGAAATTTTTGCGGAACTAAGAAATTTTTTGGGGGAAATTCTTGCCCCCGGGCGCACGAACCCCTAGTTACGCCACTGCCCACAGGCCTGCTACCTCATAATTATAAGCTTACTGTTTCTTAGCATTGGTAGGCCTATGTGTATTATCTGTAGCAGTAGGCCTATAGTTGTTTATTCTTCAAACAAATCCATCAGCGTCATTGAGATAAGGCGCCAATGGATGATGATATGAATGCTTGGAAGGAGCGCCAGATGAAAATTTGCGCTAAATGAGATATTATGTGTGATTCTCTGATCGATTGATCTGTCAATCAGTCTATCTGTCTGTCTGTCTGTCTGTCTGTCTGTCTGTCTGTCTGTCTGTCTGTCTGTCTGTCCCTGCCTATCTACCTATCTGCGACTGAATGACTTCGTCGCAGATAGTAACGCAGCCCCTATCTAACAGGGTGACAAGTCGATAGTCCGAACAGTGCCGGCCCTAGTATATTGCGGGCCCTGTGCAGAGTGAACTGTACGGGCCCCCATGACACAAATTGTTTTTCAATGCTAATCATTATATATATATATATATGTGTGTGTGTGTGTGTGTGTGTGTGTGTGTGTGTGTGTGTGTGTGTGTGTGTGTGTGTGTGTGTGTGTGTGTGTGTGTGTGTGTGTGTGTGTGTGTGTGTGTGTGTGTGTGTGTGTGTGTGCTAAATAATAAACCCTAAAAATAGAATCCTCGAAAATCTAAAAGAAATAACATAAAATAATTAACAAAAGTACCGTACACAGTCGCGTACAACAGTAGTTTTGAAACTTTTTGGACCAGAGACCCTTACTTTTTCTCGCCTTTGCTCGCGGACTCAAGTATTCAAGACGTAAAATTTCTCACTTAAAATTTAAGCAAACTATTATAGCAGAGTACGTATAACTGTTTCTGGGTGCAGAAATGACAATCATTTCAGCACCCAATGCTATCTTTTGCGACAATATATAATATTATGTCAAAAAATAAAAGTCAAATGGTTTCAACGTGGTACCATTTGGCTTATGTTTTGACAAAATACAGAGTAGAACATTAAACTGAAACCATAACATCATTATTAGGTTGTCTTGTTCATGTTAATTTTCTGTTACACTTTCGGGCCCCCACAACAGGGCCCCAAAAATATCACAGGTTTTACTGTGAGATTTTCGGGCCTCTCCACTAATATTAAAGGGGGCCCGAAAATGTCACATAAAATGTCGCAGAAAATTAAGTTTGTACCATTTGACTTTTTTATTTTTTTTATAAAAGAGAAGATTTATTGAAACCATTATTGGCCTATTATTATTAAGGTGTCTTGTTCATGTTAATTTTCTGAAATTTTCGGGCCCCCCAAATTTGCGGGCCCGGTGCAATTGCACGGTTCGCACAATGGTAAGGCCGGTACTGGTCCGAAGGTGCGATAGTCCGATAATCGTAGAAGTTGGATTGATGAAAATAACTCTAAGACTTAATTGCTTTAATGGAACTTGGATTGATGAAAATAATCCTTCCTTAAATGGAAGTTGGAATGATGAAATTTTTTTATAGCGTAAGTAGAAGTTGGACTGATGAAACTATTTTATAGTGTACTGTAGGCCTAAGTGGAAGCTGGATTGATGAAAAAATCATAGTATACAGTAAGTAGACGTTGGAATGATGCTCAAACATTTATGAGGTAGGCCTACCTATTAAATGTCTTGATAATCATCTTGAATTATGTTCGACATTAGACGAGAGGAACTTCCAGAAAAAGCAATTCGATTGAAAGATTCAATCACACTTTCAAACAGGCATTGTATACAATTAATGTAGCTATACCATCTCGGTTGCGGCGCCGCGGACCTGGAATGCTCCTCCGCCCTCTGTTCGTGACATTAATAATGCATGGAACTATTTGATGGCCACGTGTTGAGCACTCCTGAGAGACTCTTAAGTGGCGCTTTTATAAATGTCTTGTTACATTACATTACACCCGAATCTCGGGCGGGATTTGAACCACCTGCAAACTCAGCAAGCACAGCAGTAAGTTAAATGCAACAAAATTAACCAATTATTGGCTGGATCTGGAAAGCTGTCGACAATGCCAACATAGGGTACTACAAATCATCGCCGACTATTATAGCGACCGAAGTTTTCTCAATTAACAAACCATTTCTTAAAAACTCACTTATTTTAAGGATTCTTTAAATAATAGCATTAACAATTGAATATAAAATACATTAAAAAAAGTATCCACAATTTCATTTCCTTACGGTAGGCCTACTTGTGAAGTCTGGAGGTTATCGACCAGAGGGCTTTAAACTGGAAACAGTGGAGAGCCTATTTTCCTAGGGGTCATTGCCCTTATATGGAAGCCATTGGCAGAGGTTTTAAAGTGAGGATTACGTTCGCAGGTGTTATTTGCCTGAGGTTATTCTCGCCGAGGTTTCTGGCCAGAGGGTTATTAGAAATATCCTAGAACTTTCCACGACTACGCCTCGACCTTACAGCGGACCAAACTGAACTCTGTGTATTAATTAATTAATAAATAAATAAATAAATTAATTGATTGATTCATTCATTCATTCATTAGGGAGATTTTTATAGCACCCCTTCAAGGCTACTACTCTGAAGTGCTTCCGACCACAGCACTGCTAAACAGACATTGTGCCCTAAATAGAATTCCCGTCTGCACCTACCCTTAAACAACCAACCTCCTTCTGTGCTGTTCCCAAGTCCCAACACCGACCTTCTCTCCAACGCTTCCATCAAACAGCCACCACCACCCCTCTCCATCGTTCCCATATCGCCATCCCATTTGCACCGAGCGCCCTCTAGCTCCAGCCGGTAGCTGTGCACACAAACACGCGCCGCCGTGAAGTTCACCCTCGACGGACGGCGGCCAATACAACACGCAGCCTTCTCCTGCTCCTCTTCCCCTCCTATCGACGACTATGGATTTGCGGCAGCCAGCGTTTGGCCAGCGCAAACAACGCTGAGCAAACAGTCGCCGTTCGGATTACGCCCAGCCGGCTGAAACACAATCGGCCGAAACCAGCAGCAGAATAGGGAACCAGCGTCGCCGTGACACGGCGCATGAAGGGCTTTGCCGCAGCAACGTGGAAATCCGATAGCGTCTGAAAAACTGCTGGCTCGATATTTCTGCAAACGGTTGGCGAAAATTCGAAAATGCTGGTCGAATGACGAGACCAACGGGAAGTGTGGTGGGTTAGCACGAGAACATTTAGCACTTTTACTCATCCTAAAATAGAGAGCAATGGATCCGCTTTATTCACAAACGATATGGATCACATATTCTGCAGCACCTAACATAATCATGGTGCCTCGCATGTCCAGATGAATTTCCCAATAGAAATGAGCGGTCAAGTTCATGGTCAATAGGAATCTGTACCAAAGTATGAGAGGTGCGCTCTTGAAGCTGTTCGAGACGGCATAGATTATAGAATTATTGAAACTTTTGTACTCTGCTTGACTTCTGAATCGTGATCTGGAACTGAAAATGGCCGATGAAGACAGATTTGATCTGAGTAGGCCTAAGCGCCAGTGACTGGGATTGTCTCTTGGACGCAGTGTTTGTGCGGTGTTGAAGAATTTTGGAGATTTGAATTGATCATTTAGGCCTACAGTTGAGATAGAATAGCCACCACATGCTGCGATACATACAGTCCTCGTCCTCTATGTTTCGCCTGTCTTTCCGTTTGTCACTGTCTTATTCTTATATCTCCTATATCTTTCTGTGTTTCCAGGCTATTATCTCTCTCTCTCTCTCTCTCTCTCTCTCTCTCTCTCTCTCTCTCTCTCTCTCTCTCTCTCTCTCTCTCTCTCTCTCTCTCTCTCTCTCTCTCTCTCTCTCTCTCTGTCGTCTCTCTCTCCTCTGTCTGTCTGTCTGTCTGTCGTATCTCTCTCTCCTCTGTCTGTCTGTCTGTCTGTCTGTCTGTCTGTCTCTCTGTCTGTCGTCTCTCTCTCCTCTGTCTGTCTGTCTGTCTGAATAAGACGGAATAGCCATCACATACAGTCCCCTTCCTATCTGTTTCGTCTGTCTTTCTGTTTCTGTCTGTGTGTGTAATTGTCTTACGTATAATCTCCTATAGCCTATCTTTCTGTGTTTCCAGAATCCAGACTATAAGCTCTCGGAATGCGAAATCGCAAAAGATTTAAGGGCGATAAATTGTCTATAATAGGTTTCAGATCTATGCGACTCGAAATTCCCGGAAGCGTCGCATGCTACAAGCAGAGTCCGAGGTGGAATTTGACTTGTAAATAGTAATTTGTGCCAAAACGAATGGGGTTACCAAGCACGGTTTCAATCATGGCCAGAAGGTTGACCTTTGGGACCTGAAGCGGGGATTGAACCTTAGCAAAGCCTTCGGCAAATTCCTGACCTACGGCCAAGAACTGCCTGTAGACTAGCTAAAGGCAAAGCAACGGAGAATTTTAGATCTCCATAATTACACAGAGATCAGCATGAGCTCAACATGTGAAATTAGCTTGGTCATATAAAGACAACCCAAAAAAGTACAGCGATATAATCCTCGAGTCATCGGCAATGGACAGCTTCACCTGATAGCTGTGCATTATTCATCTATAGAATTGAAACATAGGCATAATTGCTGAGGTCTTAGTCGACTTCTATCATTGACGGAAAATTTGCCCCGAGGTCGGTTTAGCACCTCCGTTTAACCGACCTCGGGCCTATTTTCCGTCAATGATAGAAGTCGACTTTTGTGATAGGTCGAACTCCCGATTCCACGATAAATACAACCGTTTTATCTTACCTAGGCCTACTCTCTATCGTTCTCATCTCTCCGGCAGTGATGTGGTCTCGAGACCGCGGTCTTGGTCTCGAGACCGAAAAAATGCGGTCTTGGTCTTGGTCTTGAATGTACCGGTCTTGGTCTTATAAGGTGCGGTCTTGGTCTTGGTCTTAAAGGTATGGTCTTGGTCTTGGGCGTCTGGTCTCGGTCATTCGCCTTTGTTCTTGGCCTTGCGCCTTTTTTGGTCTTTGATGGGAACGAGAGTGGAGTATTTGTTAAATGTTGTCGATATTTCCGGCTATTCACGGACTTCTGAGATAGCTTCGACTTCATGCGGCGATACCCCAAGTACAAAGCAAGAGAGGACCTCGATTGTTCGCTTCTTATCAGAAGTCACAAGAAAACGTTGAGGCACAGTTAAACATGACTTCTGGTGCTTTAGTTAGGCTTACACTGATGCAGTTTCTCAGGGCAAAATCAGTAGTCTGACAGCAAATCAGATATTTGGTGGGACATTTTTCTCTACTGGCAAAGTTTTTGTATTCCGCAACACCTGCGCCAGTTGAGAGTGTGTTTAGCTGTAGTGTGCTCTTCATAAGACCTTGCAGACTTGGGGACAAAAACTATAACTATAAATATAATAAGCATCTGATTGGGGACAAAAACTATAACTATAAATATAATAAGCATCTGATTGGGGACAAAAACTATAACTATAAATATAATAAGCATCTGATTGGGGACAAAAACTATAACTATAAATAGGGCCTATAATAAGTATCTGATTTGACTTATAGGAATATATAATAACACTACAATTGAGAATTGCGTTTATGGTTTGAGGTTTAGCCATTTAGGTCTTGATCCTGGACAATGCGGTCTTGGTCTCGGTCTTGGACCAGGCGGTCTTGGTCTCGGTCTTGGATCACGCGGTCTTGGACCGTGCGGTCTTTTTCTCGGTCTTGGTCTTGAACCATGCACGCGGTCTTGGTCTCGGTCTTGGAATTTTGGTCTCGTGCACAACACTGCTCTCCGGTCGGTCTGTCTGTCCGTCTTTCTTCGTATGTCTATCTCTTGCTCTCATCAACACTCTCGAGCCCATCCTCATTATCGAACAGCCTTCCATTAACAATTCGTAACATTGCACCGCAGGCAGCTCAGGAAACATTTTCGAAACTTCTTAAGTCGCATCTGTTTAGATCTGTTGGGTAGTCACGTTTAGCGCCTTCGTGAGTTTCTTGTAGGGCGCTGTATAAATGGCCATATACATACATACATACATCTCTGTTTCTTCTGTTCCCATTTATAGTGCATCGAAAAGGACGTCTCAAGGCGACGTAAAACGCGCCCATTGATATCTAGGTATAGTCTGTTCCAAATGCGTAGCCAGGAAGCAATTTCGGGGGTTCCATTTGGGTGGGGTTTCCATTGGACATGGTCGCAGAGTAAGGGTCAGTTTTGAAAAGTTAAGTTTTTTGGTAATTATTTATTTCGGGGTGGGGGTTGAACCCGTAAACCCCCTAAATACGCCCATGATCTGTTTAGATCGTCTGCCGTGAAGCGATATCCAGCACGAGGCTGGAAAATTCCACAACACCAAAAAATAGTTTTATATTTAAATAGAAACCATCATACAGCTGTTTGTGCTGCGCTCAAAGAAGGCGTATCCCCGATGGGCTTCCGTAGGCAGACCTGCCACTCCATTGCCATGCATAGAGGAAGCCGACATGCAAAACGAACCTATAGTACGGTTTAAACAACTGGAGAAAAGAGTCACATACTCTAAAAAGCTAAACACAACACTACTTCTAAAATCGCATCTAACATTGCAACTGTGCTAATAGAAAGATTTATCAATTAAAATAATCCTATATAAACTGTTTCGTTCAGAACAAACAATGGATTTGTTATACACTAGATAACGTTTGAAGACTTCGTTTTTGTTCCGTCCGCCATTTTTGAACCATCCGACTCAGGCAAACGTTGACCAAGCTCTTGCCAAACCTTGACTCCTGTGGGTAATATTCGACAGTAACAAACGTATTATCTAATCACATGAATGACCGAGACAATGAGTAATCATTAGATTAATTAAATGACTGCAAGAACCAGAGAACGAAAGAATAAGTGAATCTATGAGCAACTGAGTGATGACTGAGTATGCGAGCAAGTGAGCAAGCGAGGGAATAAGTGAACGAGTGCGTTAGTGGATTGGGTGCAAGAAAAAACAGGAATGAATAAATGAACAAAACAATCAATTACTCTGAATATATAATCGAAAGAATATATGACCCTGAATAAGTGACCGAAGCAATAAATGACCCTGAATAAATGAACAAAAGAATAAATTACCCTGAATAAATGAACAAAAGAATAAATTACCCTGAATAAATGATAAAAAGAACGCTTCAGCCAGTATATTATTAAGATAAGTTATATTGAAACTTTAGTTAAGTTGAGATACAAAGGTAAGATAAAGTTATGTGAGGTCAAATAATGTTGATTGTAATGTAATGTTTGAAAAGCGAGCTAAGAGGAGATAAGGTCAGATGACATGCCGTAGACTGTAGTGCAAGTGCGATGTAAGGTAATTAAGCAAGGTTATGTATATATATAATTAAGTGGGATAAAGCAAGTTAAGACAATAACTTCGAAAGGTATAGTATGTAAAAGGAAATGGCTATGCTATAGCAAAAGCCCTACATAATGCGAGGCCTCATTCGTGCAGGGCTAAAACGACTGTTGGGCTCGGGTGCAGAACCTAATCACAACTGTAGTGCAAGAGAAGACAATCTCTTCTCTTGTGGTTAAGATTAAAAGGATCGACAACATATCATGCATAAGATTATATAAAAATGCAACGGATGCAGGCGTTTTATAACAATAATAACGCCAATAATACCAAGTAATATTAAGTTCCAACAGTGGCGGCGCCAGAGGGATGGGGGGGCTTAGCCCCTAACTGCGGCTCAGCCCTCCACAAAAGTGGGAAATCACTGAAAATCACAGGGAGGAGGGGACAAAAGGGAAGGGCTTGGAGCTTTAGCCCCCCACCTGAAATCCTGGCGCCTCCACTGAGTTCCAAATATACAAAAGATATAGGCCTAGGCCACGTAGACGCAGGTATAAGCTTAATAAAGACATTTGATGAATGATTGATGAATCCTACGCTCGATTGATGAAGACGTCTTTTGTGATGTTCTGTGTCTCCATAGACAGCTTGTCTTCGTCGCTTTCAATCGCGCCAATCGCTTTCATTGCTAAAAATATTCATTTTAACAATAAATAAACTAATCAATAATTAAGTAGTATGTATGTTTGTATGCATGTGTGTATGTATGTATGTATGTAGGCTATGCATTATGCATGTATGTATATCTCTCTCTGTCTCTGTCTGTCTGTCTCTGTCTGTCCGTCCGTCTGTCTCTCTCTCTCTCTTCCAACAGCGGGTGAACATTGGAAAAACTGGCGTAACGAGATTTGTTCTCTACATATGTACAGTGCCACCTAGCGAATGTAGATAGAAGCCAAGGTAATGATGCCAGAGCCATCTATTATACGGGCCTATGGCCATGGTTCTGCATTTAATATTTTTACGACCACTGTTTCAATCCGAACGAAATAGGCTACGCCACCTAGCGAATAACAGTAAGAGTCACGTTGTCGACGCCTGTCATTTCCGTGATTGAATAACATTTGAGAACAAAGATTCAATCGCTTCTTCGTATTTTAAGCTTGATCTCAGATTCTCAGTCATCGGGTACACTGTGCCACTGGATTATTTTTGTGTTACAGAAGTTTACAAAAGAAGACACAATTAAAGCAATAGTGTTGTTAATAATGTTCATTGTAATTAGAGCGAGCAACGAGCCATGCAAAGTTGAACGTTGTACTGCGCTGAAGTAGGCCTATACTTCTCTATTACGGCGCCATATAAGTTTTGTCTGTCTGTCTACCTAGTATGTATATCCATCCGTCCACTCATCCAATCCAAGCCACACATCCAAAAATACGTCCATGCATCAATCAATCCCTCCCTCCATCGATCCATCCATCATCCATCCATCATAACCCCATCCATCCATCAATCACTCCTCCCTCCATCCATCAATCCATCCATCCCTCCATTCATCCCTTCCTTCCTTCCTTCCTCCATCCATCAATCCATCCATCCCTCCATTCATCCCTTCCTTCCTTCCTTCCTCCATCCATCCATCCATCTCTTTCAAAAGACACTCAGCTGCAGAGAAATCATTGAGAGATGGAATTCCTTGCCGTCTTCGTATTGTTGGCGTGAGATGGTCCCTCGTCCAGTGGGGTCGATCATGTCGAAGATGGCGACAAGGTTGTTGTCGTTGAAGAAGCGCGGACAGTCTGCACCTGCCTCTGCAGCTCCTCCTCCTCCTCTGCAGGAACGAAGCCGCTCAACCTCACCAGCCAGAAACTGCCGCGGATTGTCTAATAACAGCAAGATATACCAGAAGTAAGATTCGTAAGTAAGTAGGATTCGCTCGTTCTCAAGTTTCATACTCTTACATGCTCTTATAGATCCATCGCCTGGAGTCTATTAAAACACATAGGCTAACTGTCATCTGAGATCGCCTTTCTTCTATACATGCAGTGTTTTACTTGTCGGGAGGGGGGTTAGGAGAGTTCAACGCCTAGGTGTTCTTCTAACCCCCTTCAGCCAAGTAGCCTAACTGAAAAGATGCTGCATGGGGACATGCAGATGCAGTATGAGAATTGTAAAAAATAACTGGGGAGGATTAAGCTTAGACGTTGATTCACGTGCAGTTTGGGTGTGAAATATAGACTTTACTGTGTGATCCTTAGAAAGACTAGGGGTTGAACCCTCCCAACACCCACCCCCCCGCAATTCTCACCCTGGAGATATCTCAACGTCCATGCCATCTTCAGCTGTGGACGATTAGGCTAGTAAATTTCAGTAACTAATCAGTGGCGGCGCCAGAGGGGCTATCGGGTGCTTAGCTTCCTAACTGCGGCTCAGCCCCCCGCAAATTGGGAAATCACTGCAAATCACAGCGAGGAGGGGACAAAAGGGAATTAGGGTCTTTTGAGCTTTAGCCCCCCCCCAAACCTGAAATCCTGGCGCCGCCACTATAACTAATTTTAATTGATTAGCAATTTAATTGATCGATTAGCTGTTTGTCTAATTCTAATCGATTAGCAATTTAACTAAGCCGTTTAAGCGTGCATCTCTGCAACAGCGACTATAGAGAAAAATATGCAGTTTAGTCGTAAGTAGGCCTACGGTCTGGCACCAGGGGCGGCGCTGGGTTTTTAGTTCTGGGGGGGTCCACGAAAATGAAATTAACTTGCAAGCTGCGTGGCAGGAGCCCGAGTGCGAGGCACTGCGAGCGCCGAAGGCGCGAAGCAGAAGCTGCCCACGATTAGGGGGTCTGGGTGAGCGTCGTAAGCTCCACCAGCGGGGTCTGGGGCAGAGCCCCAGCCGCCAACGCTTTTGGAGTATAATGTTGCCATATGGAGCTCATTTTAGCCACTCTGAACTAAACATTTAGCCTATAGCTTAAAAATGAACTTGATTTGTTAGTTGTTACGTTGACTTGGTCAAAAAATTTGCAAACATGTAATTACTATTTTATCTTAATTAATTTGATTTTGTAAACATCCAGTTAAAACATTGAAACAGAAGAAAACATCAAACATCAATATGTGTCGTGACAAGTTTAAAAGATATTTAACTATTGCTTATAAGTTTTTGTCTCTCTTATAGTGGCAAGCCTCAACCAGTTCAGTAAGCGGATTTCTATTTAATGATGCCATAAAAATTATTATTGTTATTATTTTCACTAAGAGTCAACACTGCACACACGGACCAATGACGTAGGCCTACCAATTATAAGCACGCAGTGCAGATAGGTTTAGTAAGTAAGTTAAATATAATTTAAAGAATTTGAGTAGACCTCATAAATAGTGATAAGCATAATATTAATTTAATATATTGGAAAGAGTTACAAAGTCATGACATTAGTTGCAAGGCTGTCAGCGAAACCAGACCCCCACCCCCCACAAAAAAATCTATTCGGATTTACACGAATTGGAGAAATGGTCTGAACGACAGCTGGGGGTCCGGACCCCAGGACCCCCCGGCCAGCGCCGCCCCTGTCTGGCACGGTCTTTAAATTGTGACTTACCAGGTTGGCTATAAATGAGCAAAGATGCCAGATTGTCAAACAACTCCTTAATCTTGTGTTTCTTCAAAAACAATCTAGCCTCAGTCTCACGCTGACTTTCTTCTCGTTGTTTCTCCATTTGCTGTCTGTGTGCGATCTCTGCGCAGGGCGAAAATCACAAAAATCTAAAATTTGACACTAATTTCTGTATTTCGTTCAAAAGGTGTCACCGCAATTTTCACGGCTATTGTTTAATTCAAAGCAAAAGTTTGTCCAACAGAACGTTCAAATACTATATAGGCCTAGTTGACGACCACTTTCGCTTTCCTTTGTCAGCATTGAATTATTACTTTACAAATTAAATGACCTTTTTGACAACACTAACGGAATTTTGGTAACCACGGCGTTTTCTTTTAACGACGCGCTTAAAATCATCTAGCGTCTGATTCATCTAGCGCTTTTATTTGGATGGGCGTCTCATACAGTTTGGCTTAGAACTGGGCCCTAGTTTTTCGTACCATACTTTCCTTATTTGAACGAACGAGAACCATTGACTGAGAATAATTTATTATGGGGTTATTTGTTGCTTGGTGCTAGAGATTTTGCATGCTTAATTATTTATTTGAATAGCAGAGAAATAGTCTAAATCCAGATTCAGAGAAAGCAATCCTTTAAACTTTCAGTTTCATGTTAGCCAAAGTGCGGTTTGCAATTGGTCCTACAATAAAGAATATTCTATTCTATTATTATTCTATTCTATTCTATTCTATTCCAGGGTTGTTTTAGTGTGCAGTTCTACACAAAAAGGGCCGTTCTCTAAAATTTAGAGAACGGCCCTTTTTGTGTAGAACTGCACACTAAAACAGCCCTGGAAATGCGTCTACAGCTGCACAAATTCATTTAATGAATTTGTGCAGCTGTAGACGTATTTTTGTGCAGTTAAAAATAGTTTAAAATGTTCATTGTCATCCGATACAAAAATAATTTACCATGTTTTTTTCAGGGGTTCTGCAATTCTAAAATTTCCTTTAAAAAGCCCTTTTCTATTCAATTATACATGCGTTTGATTGAAGCTCGCGTTTTCTATTCAGACATTGAGATACAGAGGTTGCTTTGGTCTTTCGTTGAATTTAAAGCGCTAACCGTGACCGCTTCAGCGCTGTGCTTACTATTGAACGCGAATACACACTAAGCGCTGGTTGCGACGAAGCGCTGAATATCGCGGAGCAGATCACGTGACGACAACCAAGATGGCGGCCGTGGATAAGGGAAGGCAGGCAACGGAACGGTTCGTAGTGGGAGAAGAAGAGGCAGCGATGGGAGTCGACAGCCCCTACAACGAAGAATTTCTGCTCAAAGAGGTAGGAAGGGCAGGCGTTTCTTATGCGAACGTCTCATAGTCTGTTGTTTTGAATTAGGCTTACGATGAAGCTGGGACCGTGGCATTCGGTCTCTGTAGGGTACTTGCAGTCACAGGTGATGACACAGGGACCTCCTCATGTCTTTACGACACCATAACAATTAGCACCCAGGCTGCTTAGTAAGTAAGTAATTAACTGAGAAGGATCTTTACGACACCATAACAAGCTCAGCTACCAGATATTCGCACTAGGCTGCGTAGTAAGTAAGTAATTAGCTTAGAAGGATCGGCCTTTATGTGTTTTCAAAATGATTGCTTTTTGGTTAATTTAAGATTGGACCTAAGGAATTTCGACTTTAATACCCTGGCATTATATTGTGTAAGAACTTGAGATATGATAGTTTAATCATAAGTTTGGTATGCTATAACGTTGCTGTGGTTATGGGTAATTCAGTTTTTAAGTAGCTTCTTAAGGTTTATCCAGTGGATTCTGTTATTATCGTCTGAAATTCTTTAAAACTCCTGAATTTTGAGTTAATTCTCACTGTAAACCATTTCCAATTCACTGGGCCATGTCACGTTGGCTTAATTATTTGCTTGATCAGTGTTTCACTTTGGCATGGACTGCATTTGCACTTAATTGACCTTATTACTTAATGCAACATAAATTAGTGAACTTTCTGGCATGCTTGTATTTCCGCCCTCTGTTCGTGACACTAATGCTGCATGTGACTATATGATTTTCTCTTGACTCGTGAAGACGCACTTTTTCAGCTGTTTGATGGCCACATGTTGAGCGCTTCTGAGAGACTCTTAAGTGGCACTTTATAAGTGTCTTGTTGTATTACATTACATTACTACATAAATTATGTGACTGGCTTACTGACAGCCTATTTAAGTACCTACCTACCTACTTACGTATTTGCTTACTCTAATACCTACCTACTTACCCGCCTACTTACTTACTGACTTACTTACTGGAATGCAGTATAAATGTAAATGTGCTACAAAAATTAAGGTGTTGCATGTGATGATTACCTTGGTATGGAGAAGTCTGTTGGCCTAAGTTTGTGTTTTGACAACATTGTCCATGTCTATGTAACTTGTTGATAATTTGGCATGGCCATTATTTTTATTCAGACAGAACTCTGGTTGTGTAGGATTTGTGTCATTTTGGCTTCAGCTGATAGTTTTTCATTTTTCCCCCATCCATTAATTTTTTCTTCTTGATAGTTACAAAGTTGCTTTTCATAAGCTGATCATTGCTTTTCCTTTCTCTATCAACCTTGTATATGTGAATAAGTAGAAATGTTCTCAAGGTTTAGTTTTAAAACTGAAATTGGACAGTCTTGAGATGTTCCGAGACTAGTTCTTTCTGTTCTTTATCTTGGTCGCCAAGTCTCTTTTGCTGCAGTCAAAATTTTGGTCACGATAGATATTGTTGTCAGTTAGCCATGTATAATTCTTGAGGAAAATTTGTATTATGCTGGTTTTAATCCAATTCATGGTGAGAGAAGGCATGGAATAAACTATTAGACTAAATCTTGTGAACAAGCGTGGTTTGGTTTTTTAATGTGCTGAAGATGTTTAGAGTTTCTGATTTTTTTCAAAGAAGGTGGCAAAACATTAAATTGACTTATTAATTTTGACTGGAGTTTACTGGATTAAGGGGTGACAATGTTCTAGTGGTAGATTGTGTTTTACTGCCAACCAACAGGTCAAGATCAAATCAGTGAGTGATGGTGTAGAAAGATGTTTTAGAGATTTCTGCTCTACTTGCACCAGGGTTAGCTTAACACTTTAACAACGAGAGTGTACTAAAAGTGACTGGGAAACCAATGCAAACTTCGCTATAAATGAGTACACCAGCTGTACACAGGGGCCCGGGAGCCATGACGCAAAGGCGCCGATGCTCACACAAGTTTTGGCTCTGTGATGCCGAGGGTAGAGCATGCTCGCATAACTTTTGTGGAAAATTAATACCAGAAAATAATTAATAAAGTGATATAAACATTGGCTGGTGCTTTCTATTTGATGCTTGCTAAAGTAGGGTCTCTGGTTATTGACTTATTGTGCTATCGACGCTTTTCATTTCATCGATATCTAGCATAATAAACTTTTCCAGTGGCTGTAAATATGTCAAAAATGACAGAAATATTATCAGATTAGTTTAGATTAGTATTAGTTTATCCATCTTAGGTCTGTACATGGCTGGGGTTTGGCTCGCACAGCTTGTAGACACTTCCCAGTCCACTCGCTGTACAGTGTACACTGTCTGTGGGCAGGTGAGGTGGTGAGCAAGAAGACTGGCCAACTCATATGCTGAGGCTAATAAGAATGGAGCAGCTAATGTTTCCTACCCGTGGCTGTCTTTGAGGGTTAGCGTAACACTTCAACAACGAGAGTGTACTAAAAGTGACTGGGAAACCAATGCAGCTCATAGTTAAAGTAATAATAATAATATAATAAATAATAATAATAATAATATCTTTTCTTTAATCAAGCTCCTGACAAACGCGTTAATTTAAATTTTTAATAAAAAATTATTCAAAATTAGTTAGATCCTTTAATTTAATTTCAGTGCTTTCAGTGTTTATTGATATTGATATGCATGAAATAGAAATATTAGCATAAAATATGCCTCTATAATTGTTCTGAATTTGTTGAGTTCCGGAACCTTTTTTTCTAGAAAAAAAGCACTGTGCGTACATGTATCCATACCCACATAACATACACACAAACATACATACATGTGCATTGATTGTTCTTGATCATTATTTAGCACAGTGTTTGAAGCAAAAGTTCTCTTTATAAAACTGTGTTAAGCATTCACTAATTTTTTAATAATCGGCTGAAACGACTTGCACACGCGCTCCGAGAGTTCTGTTTCACCTGGTACCATGTAAATGGTTTCAAATAACGTTCTACATCCTGATAAGTTAAATTCATTATCCATTGTGCACTTGGCTAACCTTGAGCTTGCCAATAAATTCCTGAATTTCTTTAAAGATTAAATTTTTGGTATCAATTTAAAATTGACTGGGTCCTCTGCATTTGATAAATTTTTCTATCCCTGTCAATTACCTTCTGTTTTAAACTATTTTCAGCCAGGAATGCTGTGCGGAGGTTCACCAATTCGTCTTTGCCTCGCTGAATAAAAGCTCTCTTCCTACATTATTCCTACAGCTTTTCTGAAAGCATGCTTTGACATCCTAGATCCAACGGTTACTTAAATTAATGACTTCCTGTTGCATGAAGGATCATTTCTGTCTGCCATTTCCCGTGTTATAGTTCATCCCCTACAAAAGAAACCTTCTCTCGACCCTGGCGACTTCTCTGACTACACGCACTTCTCAACTTTGAATTTTGTATATAAAATTCTTGAACGGATGACCTTCATTTGTATCAAATCTCAGCTATTTTCGAATTTGCTAATATTCCCTTTCACGGTCTGTACTTCATAAGTTTCACTCAGCAGAATAAATTGCCTTTATTGTCATGGTTACGGTTCTCCTTGACTTGTCTGCTGCTTTTGATACTGTGGACCATTCACTGCATCAATTTGAATGTAACACATTCCTTTTTGCAATCATAGTATCTCAGAGAAAGACTGAGAAATTTTCTTGTGAACATTTTGACCACACTCATCTAGATGCAGATATGTGATATTTGTAATGTAGGATTTTCCTAAGTTAGATATTAAATTTCCAATGCAGATATAATTGTTACCAGGTAGTTGTTTAGAATGCACTTTTGAAGGTTTTATGCAAATGCCATCCTGTTCTAGTGTCATATATGAATAATTCAACAGATGAAGAACCTTGGGCACGATGATGCATTAAATGTAAACACATTGTATCTTGCTGTGACTGCATGAAGACTATCTGTGCTAAAGCAATGGAAGTGTCCTACTGGCCTTGTCTGGGCATGTAGATATTTTAATTCTGAGTTATGCGTATAAGCAAATATCTGAATTGTTAATCTGACTGGAATATAGCCTGATTCTTAAGCCGAGACTCTTGAATTGTTAATGCATTGTACTTTCACTCCTCTTTGTTTGGGTTTTGTATAATGGGTATGTAATGTGAAACTGACACAGATCATGTTGTTACACTGCAGAGCCTTAGTATTTTCTGCTTTTGAAGGACTTCTTTAAAAGGTACAAAATATACTTACCGTACATACGTACATACTTTCACATAAATATAATTGTTTTAATTCAGTTGGAAGAACTGGATAGATATGAATCAGTCAGATGACTTATGTATGCAGTGAGCTTGTGAGTGGTTACTCTTCTAGTTATCAGAGCATTGTTCTTTTATTGATTAACTGTTGTCCTTAATAACTTTAGCATTATTTAGACTAAAACAGGCAGCACTTTTGTTATGTACTTAAAAGGCATTGTGTGTTGTAATTGTAAATGTCTAGATACAGACATGCATACAGACATATGTATACAAGTTGCTGTAATTAATTACCGGGTATACGAGGATTTCATTAGTGGTGAAAATTGTCACTCTGGTGATAGCAGTGATTAATTTAAATTGACGTTTAAGTACTGGAGAAAGATAGTGTTGAGAATGAATGAATGCTGATGATGATGATTGCAATGATAGTTATTATCTAGTAACTAGATGCTTGCATATATCCTGAGATGGTTAAAAAGAATTTGAAAAATTATCCCGTTGGCCGCATGCCCGAAGGCCGCATGTTGGACAGCACTTTACAGTTCACTCATAACGCATATAGTGCGATAGCAGCGCCACCTAGTGAAATGAAATGAGTCTAGATTATTACGACCTTCATAACGTATAGGATTTTAGCAGTGCCACCTGCCAAAACTAAATGAGTCTTTAATAGCGTTTAAAAAGTTGACTTATGATTTCATTACTTCATGACTGCATGACATTTCTGTTCATTTATGTTAGTAATATTAATTTGTTGAGTGATACTGATTATGAAGGTGAGGATGATAATAACAATGCAGGTGAATTTTGATTGATTGACTGATTGATTGATGGATTGATTGATTGATTGATTGATTGATTGATTGATTGATTGATTGATTGATTGATTGATTGATGCTTAAGGTCGGGCTGTATGTATGTTGCTGGCTAAGTTACTGTCATGCTTATACTTCCAAAGCTTGGAAAGTGAGTAATGAGTATGCAATGTGAAATTCTTCAGTCATTTCATGTTCTAGCAGTTTAACTACACAATGTTTACTGCATCTGCGTGCATATCATGTATAATTGGCAAGTCAACTGCAGAAATTTGAAAGAGAAATTACTCAATTTTTAAAATGTGTTGATCAATAATTTAGTCATGTGCTTTTCCTTTCTGACCTTTTCGAATATATATATATAATTATATATATATATATGTATATATATGCACGCGAGTTTGCAGCCAGGTTGGATGCATAATTTTATGGAATTCTGTGTGTACCACGCTCTGAATATATGTTTCCGTAGCGAATCCCTAATGCAAACGGGCTGCCAGCACCTGGTGGCATTTCAAAATATACCAATTCTCACCTATATGTTATCAGTGCTTTTGGCTTTGCTGAAGAGAGATGCTATCATCAGCGCAAGGCTTCTGTAGTGCAGCTGCCATGCTTCAAGTATCATTTCCTAGTATTTTTCTTGTTGTTTTGCAGTTGCTCTGAGTAGTTTGTTGAAAGAGGCGATATTAATTAGTGCAGACGATTCATGACTTTTAACACTGCACATGTATGCGGTATTTTACTTTGTTGACTTCAAGCAGCGTTACAGCTGATCCCAGGTTACACAATTTACCTAGATTGCTATTGCATGTGAGAAGTGCTGACAAAACATTGACTTAATCCCATCAAGATTAAACTCCATTTAATTTTGGCTTCGTATGCTTAGCTGTCTGCCCAACTTTCCCAAAAAGACTTGGTTTGCGTGCTTTTTAAAGATGGGTCCTTGGCTGTGGAGTGTGCTGCCACTGGCAGGATCTTCACTTTCTATTGTTTAATTTTGCAGACAGTTGAAGACTTATCTGTTTCCATCTATCCATGCTTTTTAGTTTAATTCAGAAATTAGTGCAGTTTAATTATCCGATTAAAATATAAGTAGAGTTAAATCATATTTTATTTTAGCATGAGCTTGGACATCATATTTAAAGTACAAGAAATACACACAGAATAAAATACAGTTCAGCATCAAGCACACACAGCCTTCTGTTCTTTCGCTGTTAGTAAATGAATTCCAAGGTGACTTGGTATACGGTTGTCATTATTGGATTGCTATGGGCAGACTTGACAAATGACCGAGGACAATAATTTATTCGTACCCATCGCCACCAAATGGCTGGTCTCAGGAACTGATGATGATGATGATGGGTGTGTTTGCATCTCAACCCATTAATTATCCATCAGTCTAGCAACTGTGCTTCTGATCAGTTTCCATAGTGGCATATAGAAATCAAAGGTACCCTGTGTCAAGCTAGAAACTCCTGTAACTCCCAAGTAGCTACAGCTGTCTTCTGGCTGTGTGCAGAGTTTTGGGCTACATGTGGTGTGGAGACAAGCCCAGGACCGGTGGTGGTGATGATGATGGTGATGATGAGGATGGAGATGACAAAAATGATGTAAACAAGGGCATAGTCTGGAAACAATTTGGGGGTTTCCATTGGGCATGGTCTCAGAGTAGGTGTCAGTTTTGATTTTTTTTGGCAATTATTTATGGGGGGGGGAACTCAGTAAACCCCTAAACACGCCCAGGAATGTAAATGCTTTAGTAGCTTAGTGTAGTTTGTTATTCGTATTCTGTTTGTACAGAACCTGGTTTCTAGACAACGTTTCTCTGATATCCTTGTGAGCTTAACAGCTAGTTATGAGAAGCATTTCTGCTGAACTGCTGTCTGCGAAGATCAATTTTTGCCAATTTGTGTCAGTTTACTCAGTCTTGTTTCTAAATTTGTGAGTTTGGCTCGTCTTGCATCTATAGAATGCCTCGTCTTGCATCTATAGAATGCCAGGCTAATATTAACAGTTTTCATGGATGAAACGTGTTATTGGCTTCTGCGTGTCCTGAGTCTAGCGTGGTGGAATTCCTATTTGTGTAATATGACCAGCATTCTTCGCAACTCACTCTATTTCCATGTAATAATTTTTTCTCTCGGCCGTCCTCCTACTTTCTGCAGCCCATAATCAGAACTCCTGTTGTCTGGTTTATATATTCTATGATTTTTAGGCTATGTAGCCATAGATCTCTTATCTGAGCAGACAACATATTATGTATATTACATGCAGTACTAAAATATTATGCACAGTATGGGTCTATATACATATGTATATGACATATGCATATGTCATATATATATATACATACATTTATATACTTGTATATATATATATATGTGTGTGCATGTATATATAGCTTATGCACGTGTATACAGGACTTAATGTAAAAGAATTGTTTTAGGGTTGGCATATTTGTGATGCTTTTGCTATTAGTTATTTCATAGATCAGTCTTTTATGCCAAAGATTAGTAAGGAATGTTGTCTGGAATTACTTTGTTTCAAAATTTCGGCCACGCAGGCCAGCGCTTGATTGTATCTTGTGGCATCGGTTCTCCTACATGGCTTCATCTTCCTCTTGCCTCTGCACAATGCACCCCGAATTGTGTTAGGTAATTGCGAGTTTATGAGATACCTATGTGAAATCCTGGATCGTCGGCCTCGTTTCTGGATTGCAGTATTCTTGGAATTCAGTCTTGCACTGCCGCTGCGATATTTGACATTCTGCTCTTGGGAATGGGCTGGAATTTAAGAGGACAAAATGGCTGCCTACATTCCACTCATGTATGCTCACAGTTCAATTGGCGCTGTGCTAATGCGTGTAGTCCTCTTCTAATCTTATCTTAGCTGATCTAATATTGTGCGTTTTATAGTGGCTTGGGATAAATGAGTTCGGAATAATTTCATTGGCATAAATTTCCAAAGGGCTGATTCACATAATTTGAATCTGTGAGCGAACAATTCAGAAGCTGAGACTGAACTGATTCCTACTTTTTTTATGGATTTTATAAAGCATCTCTCATAGTACAACCTAATTCCTGTCTCCAACGCTGATGTCTGTTATTCAAGATAACACCTGTGAGTTTATTAGCTTATCTTAGGGACTTTTAACAGCTGCAAGACTGACTATTCCACTTTGTGTTTATAGTTTTGTTAATCAAAGAGAATTTCCACTTTTCTAAGATGGTTTATTCCAGGGGTGCTCGATAGTCTAGTGGTTAGCGCGCTGGACTGTCAACCGAGAGGTCGGGGGTTCAAATCCCCGCCAGGACAGAAAATTTGGTTTGAGATTTCTGTTCCAAGGGCACTCCTAGCCAACTCAGCTATGATGAGTACATTGACCGTACAATGTCAGTGCCACTCGGTGAGAAGATGAGACGGTGAGGGAGAGGATTGGCCAAGGCTAAGAAAATGAAGTCGCTAATACTTCATACCCAGGGCTAGCTCAAGGAACTGCTTCTTCTTCTTTTGAAAGCATGAAAAACAGTTCAGTGTGTTCTGTTGAGTCAGAAAAACAGTTCACTCATGTTTGAGCAGTTTGCCTTAAAAACGTGATAAGCAAAAGTGTTTTCAGCCATCTAATAAATTGAAAACTGTCTTAAACGTGAAACCGATAAGCTGCGCTTTCTCATAAGTCTTTGGCATCGATACAAATGTGGACTTTGTTGAAAGGTCAGAAAATCCACCACTTCAGTATCCTGTGGGATCAGCTGTCCTGTTGCTATTCCAGGGCTGAGCACGGTGTTATCAGCATGCCCAGAAGAACGTGTCCCTTTGTCACCATTTGGCAAAATTGGTTGTTTTGCTGTTGTTCTTGCTGTGGCACCTGTCATTAAACTGTCACCAGATGGATCTGTTGTTGAGCTTTTTGAGATCAGTGGGTTTTAAGTTGGGATTATTGTTGAGATGGAATACTGATGCCGCATTGGTAATCTGGCAGTTTTGGCACAAGGGTTAAAATTTACTAAAAAGAAGAGATTATGATTGTCCCAGGTTTCTAATGTATAAAGTAGCATAAGAGAACGTATATGACAATCCTGAAAGAACAACATTGAGGCACATGTGATATGAGAGCTAACAGTGTGAAGTATTTAAAGCTCTCCTGGATGACACCCTGTTCTGCTTAGTGAAAAGTGGTGTTATCCGCCAAAGCTATTTACTTAACATGAAGCATTGGTTAACACGCCGTATACAAGAACTACAGTGTAGAGCTAAATATTGGCTTTTGCCACCGGGTATACTGTTAATTAAGTCACTGATATGATCAGATGAATTGACAGATGGACAGATGGATGGTCGGACGCAGGCCCGCCGAAAGGGATCGGCAGGGGGGGCAAAAACCCAGGGGCCCGGCGACTTTTAGGGGCCCGGGCTGGGCCCAGCAATCAACTTATGAAAAATATTATAATCAGTTATACAAAGTTTATGATTTATGCCTTTAAAATATAATATTACGGACACGTAACTACAATAGTTGCACATATAAATATAATTTTGAAGGTTTGTACCCGCACTATTATTATTTCAGTTTGTTGAAAAAAAATTTTTCTCATAAAGTCTAAGGATAGTTAGGGACCCGTGACTGCTCTGCCTAGGGGCCCGGAATTTCTATCGGCAGCCCTGGTCGGACGAATGGACTGACTATAAGACGGACAGACAGATGGACACTTTAGTTAGACAATAGTTATTTCTGCATTAGTCCGTTTTAAATGCCGTCGGGTTTGCATACCGTGTCAGATGGCATGTCCCTCAAGAACTTCGTGTTAATTGGTTAACAATTTACTTGCGTGAGAACATAAAGAATGGAGTGCAGTGGCTGTAGTTGTTGATGGTGACTTCTGACGGCCAACAGGACAGTTACAGACAGTATATAGCTATGGTAGCTAAACAGTGACTGTAAGAGCTAATTGTGGCTGTGTGTGGTAATCTTGGCTGCAGTTTGAACAGGCTGATAATTTTCATGGTTGCAGCCAGTACTTGTAATGACTGAGCTAGTTGTATATAGTGTGAGCCAGTTGTAAATGTCTGAACTAAATGTAAATGTGTGAGCTAATTGTAACAGCATATCTTCTGAGTGACTTGTAAATATCTTAGCCAAATGTCTGAGTCCATTTTGACTTTTGTAGCTGTAAGTGCAAAGTGTATGGTTGAAATAACAATATTTTGATTGTTGTTTTAAATGGGTGCAGCTGTGGTTGGACTCTGGATCATCGATTCCGCTTTCAGAGGAATAGTTTAACAATTGTTTACTGCTCCGTGCCCATGTCGATTGTGTCTTAATTTCTTGAGTGTATCTCTTTCCAGATTCGAAACATTCAACATGTCTTACGCCTGACGAAGGAAAACTTGGAGGCTCTGAATGCAGAGTTTGGCAATCACAAGCACCCTCCATCAATGTATCTCAAGGTATCAGTTGCTCAACACTTTCTGTTTGTGTGATTTTACTTAGAAACTGACTCTCTAGCTTACTATAAAATTTTTTTTCTAAGTATTAATTATGGCTTGTGTTATTAAATGCCATTCCACTGGCCTGTCATTAGTTGTGTAATTAGGCGACCCTGGTAGTACAACCATTCGTTCCTTTGGGTTTCCCTTTTGTCACTGTTTGTATCTGTTATGTAAATTGTAGGACTGGGTATTGAGCGCGTTATTAATGTGATTAATGCGTTCATTAATTAAATTTTTAACGCAGTTAACGCTATTGTCACTGCACCCAATTATTTTTAGTAAATGTGCTAAAACAATTCTTGATAAAACCGCTATTACAAAGTAAAAACTTAAAGTTTAAGCTTTAAAGTAAAAACTAAAAAATAAAAACGAGTAGTAAAAGCTTGTTTGTTTTTTGTTTATTGACTGCAAGCATTTATATAGCGCATATTCAACATTACTACTCAGAGTTGATAGTTGTAGTTGTACTTGTTATCTATTGTGACATGCGATTAAATATTAATTGCGTTATTAAAAATTTTAATCATGCAATTAATTTCGATTAAAATTTTCATTGTTGCTTACCCCTTGTATATAATTATGTAAATTGTGTTCTTGTTTAGCAATTGGTGAACAAATAAAATATATTTGATTGATCGATTGATTTGCTTTTCGTGCACATCTGCATATGCTTCCTGCATACTTATTAATTTTAAACAAATTAAGCCTTGTGGAAGTTGTGGTTTCAATCCTTTTGAATTGATATCGAAACTGGGAGCATTTAAAATGCTGCATTAATTAGGCAGATTTGTCATGTTAATTAAATTTACACAAAAATTACTGCCAGCTGTTGCAGTTAGTTGCTGCCATACTCTTTTTTCTTCAGATTTTTAAGTAGTTCTTATGAAACATTGTAATACACCTGATTCCCTCACTACCGTAATCGTTATAGCATGACTGCTGATATAGTGCAGTCAGAGACATGGGTTCAATGACCTCATGACCTCATTATAACTGATATAGCCGCCGCCCCCCCCCCCAGCAGTGATGTCTCTGTTCTGCTGAAGATCCAGACATATCCAGACATGAACTGCTTGTACCTTTTGCTAATGCTGCTATTGTTCGCAAATGCTCTGGAGCTCTGCCTCCTCTTCACAAGAGAAACCATTGCAATTTCGTTCCTTTTCTGCCAGGGCTGGGCTCAGAGGTATGAAGAAATGTGAATCTATGGCATAGCAATTTATCTGAACCTCAGATTCACATTTCTATGTGACTTTATAATAATAGTAATAATAATAATAATAATGACAATAATAATGACATTAATAATTATAATAGAATGCATCTGAGCAGATGAATTGGAGAGGTGATATATAAGTTATGTAGTACTTTACATAACTGTAACTTCTGTAAGGAGTGTCTGGAGTAACATCAGTAACTGCAATAGCAGATACTTTTACAGTGAAAGAGCTGACTGTTTGGATGATGTGTCAGCACCTTCCATTTGTATCTGTGGCTTATTTGTAAACTTTACTTTTATTCTTTTTATTACCAACTGCCAGTATATGGTTCTCTCTGACACCTTATGATGTAATATGGAAGTGTTGTGTGAAAAAACAAAGACTTGAACTAGGAAACGATTGGCATTTTTTGCCATTTTCCGATTCCAGATAGTAACCGGATAGTTGGCCTGCTTTTTCGACCGAATTCGGAGTCGATCCGATTAATGAGCTATATTTATTTTTTTTGCAAAGATATAATTGAAGCTAAACCAAGAGATGTAAAAATGAGAGTTTAATCACTGATCTATTTCATTATTTTACACGGACTTTCAATGATAACAATTAAAGATTACCACAGGAGGTCGACAAAGCAGGGTACTGTTTTCGTATTAATGAAAGAAGAAATTGTTTTTGGTCAAAAATATAATTTTTTTTGGGTATTTGGATCGGTAGTCCTGGGATGTGCTAGTAGTAAGGGTACTCCCATTATTAATATCCGTTTTGGCTATCAGTTTCGGAATACGGTATTAATATCAGTTTTTCTGAAAACTGAAACGAAAATGCACTGGTAATATCCGTTTTGGAGGTCAAAGGTCAAACGACCGCCTCAGGCAAAACAGACACACAGTAAATTTGACCAAGGGTCCCTCTTCTTGGGTGCGGCGTGCGTGTGCATACCCCTCCCATTCCAAAGTGGCAATTATTTTTGGGTGTGAGCCACTGCAGGTGCCTACATCAAATTTAGACCCCTTTGGGTGTGAGCCACAGCCGCTGCCTACATCAAATTTAGACCCCTCCATTGGCGCTACAAGGGCTTTGAATATTCCCTAAACACAAATTGAGAGATTTTTGTAATACACGCAATCAACATGCATATTGTTTTGGGTCTTTCACTCACATAGCCTCAGAGACAATCTTAGCCATTTACACTATAGGCCACTGCCTTTTGGAGTTTCTACAGGCATCCAATGAGCTTGCAACTCTGTGAATTATAGAATAAGGGCTTCATTAGGGATTGACGTCACACTCACACATACTATCGACTATCTTTCATTGTCTATAATAATCTATCTACCAAACATGAAAAGACATGAATTTAATCAAACTTTATTGAGTAGAAACACAGCATCAGTACATTAAACTGTTACACACAAAATTATGAACCAGATAGTCGTTAAGACCAGTGTCAAAAGTTAACATATTTGTAATAGCATTAACGGTTTTGTTTCTAGCTCTATGAATGCAATAGAATATACAATAGTGTCCACAAAATCGACTGACTACGCTTTGCAAATTTCTATCGGTATAAATCCAACGCGCACAATGTCGGTGTAAAAACGTTCTGAAGGGTGCTTCGGGCGGTTCTCCAAACGAATCAAAGTATTCGCCGTATGTAGAATCTTCAATGTACAATACGATCCAATGATTTCCAGGTTTGTCGTGAGGGTCTGTATTACAGACGAGTAGAGCAGGTTTGCTTTTGTCAAATGTTTTAGGTAATCTATCGCTCGCAAACACGCCCAAGAACATTGCTCTACACTTTGCATCTTTCTGAAGTATCTTCTCTATTCTGCTGCCATTCATTTTCAATTCTTGTAATCGAAAAGCACGTTTCTCGAGCGATCTATTTCCAAGATATTCTCAAACTCTGCGAATGCTATGACATTAATCGTACTCGCCAGAGCTTGAGCAAATTTCAAGTCCAAACGAATATTTCCTTGCTTGAGCAGATTGAAATGGCCACCTTCGGCTAAGTCTGCAGTTAAATCAAAGGCGTAAAGAGCATATCCTCCAGGAAAATCCTCTCTTGTTATTTGGTTGCCTTCGTCTCGCATCCACTTTCCAGTTCCCATGAACAACGAAGCGTACGCGTTTATAAACTGATTATTAGCGAAATTTAATTCCAATGGTTTCACAGATTGCTGCTGACCATCCAAGTACACTTTTAACTGTGACAGTTGCATGTGCTTAAAGTTGAATGGATTCTTTGTATAGCTCCCGTTAAAAGCATCATTGTCAACACATCCGATAACGAGTCTAGTGGGCAACTGGCCTGAGAAGAGACATTCTTGAGTGGCATCGAGATTACCTCTGGGTATGGTAAAGGTTTTACAAACACCTCTTCGAATGGGGAATTTCACGTTGCCGACTTCGAGTGCTTTTGCATGCGCCAGAAACACAGATGGACTCAGTTTTACTTTTCTAATGTACAACTTGCATTCCAAAATTCGAACTTTAAATGCAGCTCCTTGGACCGAAGACATCAAGCAGAATGCGTCTTTATTTCTCACGAGACGTATCTTTATATTGACATCGTTAGGAAGGAAGCGATCTTGGAAGAATAGATCACTATGTATACATCCCAACATTTCAACAATATTTCCTTCGTTGGCTAATGCGCTGCGTTTCCTGAATCCGGTATTTACACCATTAGCATCGTGCGGATTGGCTTCTTCAAAATGAGTGGCAACGTCTTTGTAATACAAAGACGACGTCAATTGTGAGCTTTTAGCTGCATCACCATAGCTTAGAAGTGTTTCCAAGTAGCTTCGATATGCATACGTATTGTTCGAGTCCGTAACAAGTGTATCGTTTAAGGTAATGTCGACTTCAGAAAACAGACTGTGTAACAGCAGGTTAACGGGGCCAACCTCGTCACCAGCATCAATGGCATCGTTGTTTGCTTTTACAATTTGAGCTCTGACGTACAACTGTGAATTTGACAAGTCTATGTAGTCTTGTCCAGCTCCGGTGATACTAAATTCTATTGGATTTCCTTGAGAAATAGTTGCAATGGGGTTATATTCTACAAAGGTGCCGCTCTCTATACTGGTCTGCGTTGGAGGCACGACAAAGAGATCCAATTCACTCTTTGTGCATTCGCAAGACTGTGGATGAACGAAAGCCATGTTTGTTAGATCTCTCCGAATATGTCGTGCTTTACTCTTTTAGTAATTCTCTTAAGAGATCTTTTTCGTCTCTTCCTACCACTGCCACTCTGGTTAGTGAAATCACTAGATGATGTGAATGCTTTTATACCTTCAGGAATACGTCTTTTGCTCGACTCTTTAAGTTCTTGTCCCTCTACGACATCATTGGCAATCTGCAAACCAGTTCTCAGAAATTGTTTTCCAAAAGCCTTAGCACCTGTTTGAATGAGTGGCCAAGCGTTTCTGAAAAGACCGCTCAGAAAACTCCCCAAACCATGTCCGCGTTGCATGCGAGCACCTTGGAACACGGACATTCCGTTACCACTCTGATTCAAATAATAATCTTCATAGTCGAGTCTACTCGCATCGCAACAAAATTGTTTTTTCATTGTAGATGATATGGTATTTTGCAGCGTCTGAAATGTAGTGTCACAATCACCTTCCCGTATTCAAATGGAATTGGATTGCCAGTGTCGCTTCTTATATCAATTTCTAAGGAGTCAAATGTTTTCAGCTGTAGTGGGACATATAGAGGTTTTTCGTATATCGTATTCACCGTCTGACCACCTTTTTCAGTTACGCGAACGATGCGAAGTAATGGAGCTTTTGTATCACCGACGGAAACGTGCTCTAAGACATTGCAATAGACGTACATGGAAGAAAAACCACGATTGATGTCGCAAGCTTTTGTAGCTTTCCATTCCCAATTGCTCTCATCCTCATTTTCAACAGGGTTCTGACGTCCACCTATGCCCAACATGGAGCATAATGCTGGAGAGAAAGTTACACGTGACATAGCTGCCATATCTCCATTGAGACGCTTCGTTATAGGATTATACGTGAACCTTGGATACGATTCATATTTGGCTCCACAGGCTGCTTCTTTTATAAGGTCATTTAACGATTCTACTAGAAGAGAGGGCGTTTCGTAATATCCAGGTGCTAGACGCATTGTCTTAGTCAAATAACCTCGCGCTTTACCTTCGGAAATCTTGCCATTTTGTGAATATGTAAATCTACCTTCCATTTTTTCTAAATTAGGCCAGCTATGTTGATATTGAATTTCCACCAAACCAACCTCCCATTCACCAGTCAACGATATTGCATTCGCTAATCTCGTCGTATAATGTGTAAGAGTGTTATTGGGATAGTAAAGCATAGAGCTGTTACTAGGCAACGTAAGGTAAAAATGTGCCATTCTATAGCTTGAGAGAAACGACCCTATATACACGATATACTTTACGAAACTGAACTCGTGAACGACTACAGATCGAATATATCAGATGTCCACGAGTTGAAATTGTCGTCGTAACCCTTCCACTTTACGAAATATTCGGTTTTGCCGGCGCGCTTGCGACTCTTTAAAACTCTTTCTATTTTGTATACGTCATCTTTTTTCAAAATCTGTTGCAGCTCGGGTTCGTAGAATTTACCCTTTAACGTCTCACCGTTTAGATCACGTAGTTCATATGTTATGGGATCGGTGGGTATTCGAGCAATGATTACGAAAATTTCTTCTGACCAGCTCGGTAAGTATCCCTTCTTGAATGCAATTCTAGCTTTACAAATTCGTACCTTATCACCCACGCTATATCTCCACTTTGCAGGTCGTTTCTTTTCACCATACAAGCGCGTTCTTATAAGGGCTTCATTTTCCATAGACACCAGAGTGGGTGCCATGCCTATGCTACGATGATAAGTGTTGTTGTACGAAAGTAGCAAATCTTGTAAAACGCTGACATAGCGATACGTATTCGTGTGAGTAAAATATTTCCACATTTTCGTTTTAAGCGTTCGATTAAATCTTTCAACTATAGAAGCCTTTATATCGTCATTTTCGCTGGTGTAAAAGCGAATGGCATTATCGCGCAGCATGGATTGAAAATTTCTATTGAGAAACTCTGTTCCTTTATCTGTCTGTAAATGAGCAGGGTGTCTATCTACAAGAAACGACTTAAAGGCCTCGGTCAACTCTGTACCGCCCTTTGTTTTCAACGGAATCGCCCATGCGTACTTGGAAAAAACATCTATACAGGTTAATATGTATTTATTGCCATCGTTATGTTTTGACAATGCAGAAAGATCTACAAGATCAGCCTGCCACAAGTCGTCTATACCAACTGTAAAAGTTCTTCGTCGTCTAAAATTTAATCTTACAGGCTTATGTAAAGTGTAAGCGTCCTGTTCGCGCAACCAAGTTTTAATATCCTTATTTTTAAATTGTTCGTTAACGTGTCTTTGAAAAGTCGACACTCCGCCGAAACTGCCAGCTTGTTTAGGATCGAAATACGATTCCATCAGTACTGTATCCACTTTGGTAGACTTTCTAGCCTTTCGCGTTTGCGACTCGGTGTAACTGGTGGAGTTTCTTCTGTGGAAGCATTAATATATGCCCAACGATCTTGGTTACCGATTAGTTCGTGAGGAATATTTGAGTCTTTCAAAGCGTCGGCGAGCTGCCTCCAACCGGTTGGAAGCGAAGACGTCGTTCTTTTTCGGAGCAGATCATTGACCAAGTCCACGGCATGCGTCTTTGGAATAGTGGCATTCTTCAAAACGAGTTCTCCCTTTGAGTTCCAACGAATATCAGGATTGACATTCATGTGAGTTAACAACCTAGAAGCCAGACTTTTCCATTTCTTTGGAACCGATTCCAACACTTCGTGTTCTATAAGTCTCGAATAGTCGACTGATGGTGGTTTAGCACCCTGGGCGGTGGCGGCGGCGGCGGCGGCCTCTCCAGATTCGAACTTGGTTATAACGTTAGGTTTATCCAGATTCAAATAGCGACTTAAACTGTTCGAGTACAATTTTGCTTTATCATCGTCTGCAATGTTCCGATGAAGTATCTCGTACATTTCTCCGTCTAATTTCGATAGAGTTTTATCTAGCATAGTTTCCTTCCATTTCTCAATTTGTCGCGGTTCGACTAAAACCATCTTTTTCGTGTGCTCCATACTATATTTTGTTGCTTAGCAGCGTACCGAGGAAGGAAAGCACGGGTGTTAGCAGCGCACCTAAGAAACCACCAGATTGTACGATTCGTCTCTTAATCTTCTGACGAGTTTTCTTAGAAGTTAATTTTCTGAGCTTCTGTTTGAATCGACTCAGTCTAGTCTTCTGAGCTTCCTTCAACGGAACATTCCCTTTTAAAACGTTGAGCGCGCATTCGCAAAGACAACACAAGAGAGTCTGTTTGCAGTTCTTCATAATCTTTTTCCGCATTTTTGGTGAAGCTTCTTTAAGCAGCTTCAACTCTAGAAAATTCTTCATCAGCCTTGTTGACATTTTTGCAGTGAATGACGTGACGAAGATTTACGTGGTCTTATATTCATTTCCTCATGTAGACATAATGCGTTTCGCCTGGGAATATATTGGTTCTCAATCTACATCTCTCGTCTGATGCAGCTGTCAGATCGACTAGAAGATAGCCAAAGGGCACCATAGTCGCATCTGCAAATGCTTCTATCATAAATTGTGATTTTCCAGGAAACATCTGTCTGGCCAAATTTGCAACTTGCGTTGAATCTCTAACATTCTTGAAAAGAACTAGATAATGTGCATTCAAACTTATCGTTCTCATATGTTTGTTGTTATAAAATAGATTTTGAGTGAGGTATAATATAGAAACATTTCTATGGTGACTGATTTTCGTGAATAGCATGGTTACACGCTGGTCCGTCTCAGCCATTAAATCATCCAGCACAAGAAGAGTGCTCTCTTTTCCATCGAAAATATTCAAATCTGGAAGTCCCTCGTGAAACTGAATTTGTGGATACTTATCAAAAATTTCTTGATAGATGCCATAGCACCACATTACTTTATGGATTGTGGGCTTCACCATATGAGGCAAATGATCTATAAAACGCAGAGTAAATTGCGTTTTGCCGCAGCCCGAGGGGCCACTAACTATAGCCGAGAAAGGATGTGTCCAACTGACGTCCATTGTAGAAACTGATAGAAAGTTATAACATGTTCGATTTATATAAGCAGAAGGAGAAATACAAACTAAACGTTGAGCTCTTCCGCTCAGTCATAATAGTATAAGACTTATAACTGCCGCATTTAAATGTGAAATTTCAGAAGCCTGTGGTCATTATACGTCGAGTGGTCAACGTCGTTACACGAAAATGTGTTTTAAGCATGTCAAGGAGGAGCTTTGTCAGATGTTTGAGCAGCCATCGAACGATGATTGCCAAAGCGGTGTAGACGATGTCGATGGGAGTGAAGAGCACATATTAACGCCATCTCCGTCGAAAGAAACGAGTCGTATTCAGTGCTGTCAGTTTGATGTGTGTGGAAATTATCACTGTCTGTGTGAAATTTGTACACCAGAAGTCGAAGGAAACGAAGAGAACTCGAGAGAGCTTCGTCTATCACGTCTTAAGATGGCGAATGAAAAGTTTAAGACGTCTGTGATTTGTAGAAATTGCAAAATGAATAGTGTAGAAATTCTGGCATTGCCTTGCACTCATGTTGTAACTTGTGAAAAATGTGCTGACATTTTGGATAATTGTCCATTGTGTGATGCTAGAGTTCTCGGAACCGTACGAATTTACATGGCTTAAACTCATCTTAATGCAGTTTATTTGTACTGATGTTGTGTTTCGCTTCAATAAAAGATTGATTAAATTCAGGTCTTTTCGTGTTTGGTAGATAGATTATAGACAATGAAAGATAGTCGATAGTATGTGTGAGTGTGACGTCAATCCCTAATGAAGCCCTTATTCTATAATTCACAGAGTTGCAAGCTCATTGGATGCCTGTAGAAACTCCAAAAGGCAGTGGCCTATAGTGTAAATGGCTAAGATTGTCTCTGAGGCTATGTGAGTGAAAGACCCAAAACAATATGCATGTTGATTGCGTGTATTACAAAAATCTCTCAATTTGTGTTTAGGGAATATTCAAAGCCCTTGTAGCGCCAATGGAGGGGTCTAAATTTGATGTAGGCAGCGGCTGTGGCTCACACCCAAAGGGGTCTAAATTTGATGTAGGCACCTGCAGTGGCTCACACCCAAAAATAATTGCCACTTTGGAATGGGAGGGGTATGCACACGCACGCCGCACCCAAGAAGAGGGACCCTTGGTCAAATTTACTGTGTGTCTGTTTTGCCTGAGGCGGTCGTTTGACCTTTGACCTCCAAAACGGATATTACCAGTGCATTTTCGTTTCAGTTTTCAGAAAAACTGATATTAATACCGTATTCCGAAACTGATAGCCAAAACGGATATTAATAATGGGAGTACCCTTACTACTTGTGCTGATTCCGATTAATACCGATTAGTTGCAAAATCTGCCCGAACCGATTTCCGGCCGAATAATCGGCTCTTCCCTCAACTTGAAGTATAGAAATGTACACAGAAACAAAACAAAGTATCTATGCATATATATGTATATATATACATTATATAATATTATATAATTAATTATATACATTATATACAATACTCGTTACGCTCAGCGGTGCAAGCAGAGTTCCTTGTCCCCCGTGCTCGGACTGCTATCCGACAGCGCCGCGCCTTCTCTGTGGCTGGCCCGGTGACCTGGAATGGGCTTCCGGTGGCACTGCGTCTGACCTCAATAGGACACTCTGCTCAGTTCTTCTCTAGCCTTAAGACTGTCCTGTTTGACCGAGGTTGGGCTGGGAGCGCTCCTGAGTAGACTGTCTTGAAGGGGCGCTATATAAAACTACTGTAATAATAATATAACATATGCATAATCAAAATTGCATATGTCATATACATTACATATGTATATAGACCCATACTGTGCATAATATTTTATTGTTTCAAAAGCTGCCCAACATCATGTTCACTTGCATAATAAAGGTGACTTTATGTGTCTATGAAGCAACAGTTGGCTGCACTGAGTCCCAGAGAAATTGCTGTTGGGGTGATCTCATGAGATATAACCCCAGGTGACTGTTTTTTTTACTGTCTCCAGTTGTTGTTCAATAGACCGTGAAACCTATTGGCAATCAAAAAGTACTCAGATTGTCTTATAATAGTTTGGATGACATTGTAGAAAATATCTTAATGGGGACAGATGAAAATACAGACACGTGCATAAGGACACACAGATAAACATACAGACCTACGCTCTAGGCCCCATCCATTCGCCCTTCCAGCCAAAGACAATAAGAACTTTTTGTCTTGTATGATGTATAAAAACATTTATTAGTTATAACAGACAGCTGAAGTAACTAGGTAAAATCTGTTTCATAACTGCTACATCCAGAACAATTATTGTAACTTGTTGCGTTCTGACAACAATCTTTGATTGAATAAACGAAAATACATACATACATACATAGACATATGCACACGGATAGTCAGGTAAACATATAACACTTTTGTGTAAGTACAGACAAACACAGACATATCTTCATAGGGGCAGACAGCAAGACATGGAAAAGTTATACTTAAACATAGACAGCCAAACATGCAGGCACCCGTACAAGGACAGGAAGCCAAACATGCAGATGAGTTACTACTGTAAAAGCTAGAAGTAATGTAGTGTTGTGTAAGAAAACAAATAGTACTTACAAGGGTCTTTCCAGACCTTTCTCTGATGCTGTGGAATCTGCAGCTCCCTTTCTCTCTGCCTTGCTGCTGTGATCATGTCATAGGGGCATGTGTCATTATAGTTCAGGGAATCTTTTTTATTCTAGTTTTTATTTCATTCAGATCTGATCATTGTTGTTTAAGTTCGAATTTTATTTTTCCAATTGCAATCGATTTAGTTTCAGTTCAGTTTTTATTCTCCAAGTCGTTTTACTATTGCTGTAACAATGATTTAAGTTCTAGCTATAGTTTTGGTTTCAGTTCTAAAACTATTTTTAAAACATTGCAATTAAGTTTTGGAATTGCATGATTTCCAAAGACAAGCTTAAAGGCTAGAAACTAGAAAAAACTGAAAGGCCTAAATCTAGAAAAGAACTGAAGTATGATAGCTAAATGATAAGGAAATGCCAATGGTAACTAGAAAGTTAGGCAAAGCGTAATTACTGGTGCTAGGTTTGAATCAACTCCAAACGCTTAACGACTTCAATTAGGGTCACTAGGGCTTAACGATCACCACGTGAAGTCTGGTATCTTCTCAATCTCAATTACGATTACTCTCATCCACTGCATTAATTAGCCAGGCTAAGACATCTGAGGCAGCTGTCATTAGCAGTTCAATGATCTTTTGCCTTTCTGCACTCTAGTAACGTCTCTCTCCTCTGGCTGTTTCATGGCCTACAGAGCTGTCCACTTGACTTTTCATGTCACAGTGTCAATGAGCATCCTTTAAAAAATGAGTAGTCTGGTTTTAAGTGTTCACATGATTTCGTTCAAATTTTATTTATCGTTCTCGCTTTTATTTCATTCAACGCCATCTTATTTTCATTTTATCAAGTTGTAGTGTACATTTCTTTTCATTCTCCTTTTAGTTCTTGTGAACGAATAGCTAATTATTTTCCTTTTGGTTATGAAAAGGTCAGGAGTGAAATCACTATATCTAATGACCAAGCATCAATTAATGATTAATCAATGACCCTGAGCTATTGTGACTGATTGACTTGCTCAAGGTCCCTACACAGTAACTGTCTCAGTGGAGACAGAGACAGGGGGAGGGGAAGAAGGGGGAGAGAGAGAGAGAGAGAGAGAGAGAGAGAGAGAGAGAGAGTGAGTGAGTGAGTGAGTGAGTGAATCTCCTCTGTTTTCAATTGTTCACCCTCTGCAGGCTGTCTTCTGGTCTCCGGAGCCTCGCCGATCTTTGACTGAATGGCCAATGGATTGTGAATTTGGCATTCAGTTTGTTTAGAAGCAACCATCGATTTATACCTAGTGCATTACAACAGTTGCGCTATAGAAGTTTCCAGTGATAAGATTAGATCGGATAAAGGATTTATTTGGTAAACTTGTGTGGTTACATTGCAGGAGTACGAAGGCCTCACGAACAAAATCCACGAACTGCAGCTGCGTGAGCAGGAGCTGCAGGAGCACTTGAGTACGGAAGACCTTCCAGCTGAGTCTCCTCACCAACAAGAGGATCGACTTGATCCAGCCGATCATGAGCCGCCACCGCCACAGTACCCTCCATCTTCCGTTTCGAGCGGAAGTACGGACACGGCGGACAAAGGAACAATGAGAAACATGGTGAAAGCTTACCTACCGAACAAGCAGATCACAACCGTGAGTTGTATAGTAATTTATTATAAATCAGAGGTAGGGTAATTGGTTACTTCACAAACCTAACAACTCTGGTTCTCAGAGGGTCGAATGGTCTTTTGGCTGAAGCACACACAAGGCAACACAAGGTCAGACAAGTTCACTGCTTGTGCAAGTCTCTTCACCAATTCAGTCATGGCTGGTACCAGGAGACACTGGTGCGACTGAGAAGTTGATATAGCAAAGAAGCATTACAGGAGTTTTATGTTTCAAGTAGTTTTGTCTTAATCGTGTGAATGTATACAGTGGAGACTGTTATTACAAACTTCATTACATTCAATTATGAACTTTGAAACCTTATGTAAGAAGGTTTAGGACTGGGATCCCAAAATTAGTTCAGCTACAGAAAATAAATGTGTTATAACTTGACTTCAATATAAGGCAGTTCTCGATGTTGCTCCAAGAAACGACCTGATACGGAATTTCTGTTGTTTGGTGTATGAAGCAATGAAGCAGTCTTTAATAATAATAATAATAATAATAATAATGACAATTTATATGGCGCCGTAACACAGCCGTGCCATTACAAGGGCACCTCACAGTCAACTGTAGGTTGTAGGCATGTGACAAAGTTGTTTGGTCTAATAATTGGGTCACTTTGTCCTTGGAATTTCAGGAACTGTGAGACTGCCAAAGACCTTGATTAGGGACTTTGCTCCCTTGAAATTGATACTTTATAAGACAGAGCTCTTCCAGGCTTGCAGTCGAATGCAAATGCCCTGCATTTTACACAGTTGACCAGTGCAGATTTTAATGCAGTTAAATGTTTACACAATTAACAATTATAATGCGGTAATCTATCTGTGCACGGAAGCAACCTATAATTACAGGTGCTGCCTGGACTGCATGCGATTTCATTTGGTCTCTCTTGGGTTTGATTAAAAGTCTGTTAAATTTAAGTTCTGAAGTTTGCCAGGTACACTTCAGTCAGATGTGTCACTTAGTGGCTGACTGTGTGCAATATGTATGTATATATATTTGTGTATATATATATGTACCGGTATGTATGTATATACATGTACGCAGTGTTTCCGTTAACGCCCAAATGGCCGTTTTTACGTCCGTAAAAAACGCCTAAAACGTCCAAATTTTTCGGTGTGATAGCCGAAATACATGAGCTACGTCCAAAATAATTCTAGGTCAGGGTGTAGATACGTCCTCTTTTTGGACTCCAACGGAAACACTGCATGTACGGCTACTTGTATAGCATCTCTAGAGAACCTGACAATAGCAGTCTTTGTTTGAGATGTGACAGCCGAATGTAGTGCAGAGTGTTCGTGGGTTTGAATCTGCTTTTGCAAGGTCGTTGCATAAAGATCTTGTGCTCATAAGCTCTGCACCTTTCTGACAGTTAATACGTATTTTTGGTGCTGTATTCATATAGTACAATGGAAAATGACTGAATAGAGTGTGTGCGTAATCTGTGCATGGAATAATGTGGAGAGTATATCCACAGCCTTGGAAGAGGAGATCATCTTGTGTTGCATGGAAAGTGTCTTTCAGTTGAACTGTCCCATTTCTCTGCTTCATTGACCACCAGACGATGACATCATTGTCCCTATTTCCAGTCAAACTCCTTTCTATTTCTCCCAAGACAGAGACAGACACGGGGGGCACTGTCGTCATCGTCATCCACCCAAAGACCTTGTCTCATCGTACACCGTCTGAATGTCCTTGCCAGTGCCACTCCCAGCCATCGTCTCTCTGCCTTCCAGTCCATCTCTGCCAGTCTGTCCAATTTGGTGTACGTCCATCCGCACGACAATCAAGTTATTTGTCTGTTTGCCTGTCAGTCTGAACGTTTGGTTGCGTCTGTGTGCCTGCGAATCTTCAGGTATGTTTTTGCATCAGTGTCGAAGTACGTACGCTTGTGACGTAACCATCCTTCTCGTCTGTTCAGTGTATGTCCCTATCTGTCCTGGAATGTCTCACCGTGTTCCCGACTGACGTATTACGAGTGTCTCTGTGTCTGTCTGTGTATCTGTCTGGCTATGGCTGGCTGTACTGCTGGTGTATATGTAGTGACGTCCATTGTTGCTGCTGGTCTTCGGCTGCCCTGGATGGTCGGTCGTTGCCGCCGTCAATCGATATGTTCGCTGACCTTCTTTTGCTCAGATGTTTCTGCGGCCAATAATACGTCAGTCTCCAACCTGGATGCGTCAGTCCTTTGATGTCACGGCTGCTGATGCTGCTGCTGTGGCTGATACGGCTTCTTGCTAGTAGTTGTGAGTGCGCAGGAACTCCGGGCTATTGGCGTTTCATGTTTCGAGGCTGTGTGAGCAGTAGTTTATAGAGGCAGGCGGACGGACGACTGGTGTCTGAGGCGCATGAATTGGGCGGTGTTATCCATGGGTGTATGGCACTGTATGATGGAGTCTCTGTGTTTGGCATCTCTTTGACAGGGATTGGGGTCTCAATCATTCGGGAATTTATATAGCGCCCCTTCAAGGAAACTACTCAGAGGCGCTCCCGACTCCAACACGCCCAAAAAGAACAGTTTTGAGTTTAGTAAGGAAAGTTTCAGGCAGAAATCGTTGTGTTGCAATTGACAGTACCTTGTTGGGCCATGCTGCCATACTGTGCACTGAGGTTGTCCATTTTCTAGGGCTGCTGTATTTTCTGTGCTTCAGCCAAGCGTTTCTGCAACCTCAGGTCACCTATGCCTTCCTTGACCCTTTGACCCTTGACTGATCTAATCTTGTGACTTCTGTAGCACCTTTTATCATAGCATACAAGGCTTCAATCGATTGTCACTACAGATGAAACTGAAATCCTATTAATACAAAGAAATAAAAACATCGATTTACCGCCAGTATCATAGCTTCACTTCATTGGAATCAAAATCTATTGAAAAATTAAATTTAAAATATTCATTTAAATATTCATGTCCATTAGAGAGGCCAGTCGATGGTTGGGGAGATGGTTGAATGGTAACACTCTGGCATGAAGATCAGAAGGACGAGGGTTCATTATCCACTAGTTAGCCCCATAAGGTTGATCAAGTATTTGGAGGCATGGGAGTGATTGAGGCCAGAGATAGGTCGACTGATTTGAGTGCAAGGGTTGAGAACTATTAGACAGATTTTAAATTGAAGTCTTTGCTCGATGGGCAGCCAGTGTAATGAATGCAATGTTGGTGTAATACGTTAGTAATTAGGGGTTTGGTTTGGCCTCGGCTTGTAGAATTTTGAGCGATTTGTAGTTTGTCCAGATCTCTCTTTTAACAACTTGTTATTGAGTATTCCGCAAGCGGACAATCTCACTCGCAGATCGTTTATAATAAGAATGTTATACTCTGTATAAATGTATGTACACCAAAGTGCGGATATGCAATTGGTTTAATTAAGAATATATTTACTTACTTACTTACTTACTTAACCCCAATGAGAAGTGAGTTGCGGCAGTTGGGAATGCGAGAAACCACCAGAGCAGTTGCTAATGAGACTACTACGACTTTGTGGAATCAAGAGTTATTGTGCCCAGATTGTGTGTACCTGTGTTGTGAACTGAGGTCAACCAATCTAATTTGTGGAGTTGTGGACATGGAACCAAGAGGAGGAATTCAGTCGTAGAATGGTTCAGGGAGAAGCTTGTTATGTAAGCGTGTTAAGTATCGAATGTATTAAACTGAACCATGACTTGAGCGGCTAAAACAGTTTTGCAGAATGCGCTTGCGGTCTTTCTGTGGTGTGTTGGCAGCATTTTTTATTAGCTTTGGTATGACTTAGTACTTATGCGTGCATATATGTGATTGTATGTATGTATGTATCTGAATATTTGTTAACATATTTCTTGACCTCCCAGTATCTGTACTGAACATATGTTAACTGTTGCATTCTGACAACAGGTTTTATCTCAATAAACGATATGTAATATGATATTATATTTATATAGCACCTTTTCAATGCCTGTCAAAGTAGTGGACAGCCCTTAATCTCAGTCTTCCAATATCTGTACTAATATGCCAAATATGCATTAGGTCAGCACATAATGTTGTGATGTGCAGAGAATCCAGAGATAGGATGATTTGCAGTGACTGATGTTGAGGGTTTTTAACGGATGTACACTGCAGAAAACTTAGTCATTTTGCAATGACTGAACATTGCTTTACACTGTGACCCCTCCCCTCACCCCCAACCGTCAAACTTCAAATCCTGGAACGGCTATTCATGATTGGTACGAAGAGAGTTTCTCGAATAACTAACTGCCATGCCAAGCGGTTTCTTTGAAACCAGAAGCAGCAGTATGTCAATTAAGCACATAAGTTATGACCAATTACGAACAGCAACAGTGATATTGATAGGAGACACTTGGCAGGCTGCTTCGTATGGCAACTAAACAAGAACTACTAAACACTGGGTTAGGATTAGATTGTAGTGCATAACTCAGTGGTTCACAAACTTTTTAAGACCAAGGCACCCTTACTAAGAGTCAGTCAGTCATTCAACCTGAACTTGGCTTCATTTAATTTCTCCCAGGTTGTTCTTTATTGTAATAACAGGCAATGTTCCTTCTATTCAACCGCATTGTTTAATAGCCGCACTATATCTACACTACTTTAAGTTTAAAAAATAGTTTTGAGACTAAGCCAGTAACAGTAATTAGTTTTTCTAATTTTTTTAGAGAAAGAGCCTGACTAATAGTATCCTGCTATGGCAACCCAGAGCAGGCATTAGGGTGGCTCATAAAGATTTATTTTGAAATTGACTGCACAGGATCTAATATTGTTTTTTGTTGTTCCTTTCTTGGAAACAAACTTTTCTGCAAAATTTCACGTGGTTCTAGTAATATTGATGAGTTGCTCAATCAACTTTCCAAAGTGCGAGTAACTGAAAGGTTGTGTTGACTTGTGCTCAGCCAATACCAGAGGAAATTTTGACAGTTCCCAGTATTTTGTCCAGTTACTCCAACCGCTACTCTGTCAATCTTTGACGTGTAATCCGCCAAGTTTGTAGTGTCCTTCATCATTTTTCCATCCATTGGACAATGAAAAGGGTTTCTCAGTTGCATGAAACTCTTGTCAAATGCTACTCTCAGTTTCAGAGCGATGTTCTGTTTGTTTGTGACAAACCGTAGGGCAAAACAAAGATGCGCTATCTGTCTTGACCGTAAGCTTCTACAATAGCAGCAGGCAATATTGTATTTAAATTTCAGACCTGCAATTAATAACTTGTATAGCTTGACCAACAATCAGAACCACAGTTTCCTGTGTACTGAAAACATTCAACGTTTTTACATTTGCTATCATTAGAACAGTGTTGTTGCCATTGCAGACTCTTACAACAAGCATAAATTTCAGATATGTAAAACTTTGGGGCTATTGAGCAACCTCTAAAAATTATCTAACTGCTCAAAACTTTTGAGAAATAATATTAATTTGAAAACTGAACATAATGAGTCTATGTGCTTTGAAATCTGAGAACAAAAGTTTCTCACCGTACTTTTCTGGACCACCTTGCTAGGCACCCAGGTTGCGAAACACTTAGCATAACTACCTGTTCATGTATATGTAGAAAGCAATAAACCTATTTAATTGTTAGTGGCGGCCATTTAACATGCAACTGACACAATTGACCCGGGCGGGTTTTATTGCAGTTAAATGTTTACACAATTACAGGCAACATTTGCACTGAAGCAACTGTATAAACATATGCGCTGTCGATACAAGGTCGACTCAGCCTTTCATTCGCCAGATGGCATTAGTAAAATGAGCAGTTGGACAGATGGGCGCGGTTGCCATACAGTTAAATTTGACTCCTGTAATATCTTATGATCGTCCGTTCATACTGTGACTTGTGATCATACTGCGTTCATGTCAGTTTGAATCAATAAAATGAAGATTATTATTATTAGAGCGTACCAGTTCAGTTGGGTTGATATTTGTGGTCTTTTCAGTTGTGTGAAGGTTTTCTTTTAAGTATGAGTTCGAGAAAATGTGTTAATAGTAAATTAATTCCAAAGCATATTTGTGATACCTGTCAGCAAGTTATGCAGAATCCATGCGCTACATTTAGTCATTCAGAGTATTTATGTAGTGCCTTTCGTAGATATTATCTACTCAGAGGTGTTCCCAGTCTAGCCCTGTCAGAAGAACAGTTTTCAGTAGTTAAAATGATTGAAATTTTGACTTGTTTGTTAAATTACTAGAATTTTTTAGCTTATTTATTTTAAAAAGTGAAGAAAATATCCCATAGTACTTGAATTTATTCTTTGTGGCTTGTACTTAAGGAAACATTGGAAATGTTTATAAGTTTTTGTTATTGTATGTGTTGGTCAAAGTACTTGTGGGCATTCAGAGATCTCTTTTAGGATTCTACTAAGATTTGCACAGATTTTGCTTTTGAAGAATTGCACCTGAATTTTTTTTTAAATTAAAAAAATGTATGTTGTGACCCATTTACACTTGCAGTTGTTGTCCCATGTGTCTGTTGTGGTTAGTTTTTAAGGTATTTTCTTCATCGTTAAACATTTGCCATTTAATGGAGGACCAGATGGCTTATTAATGTGTTTGACGTGCTTTGTAGATTCCAGTGCGACCGGGCGTTGCCTTGAGAGATGCACTTGCGAAAGGCATGAAACGTCGAGAATTAAACCCTGACAAGTGCATTGTATATCGAGCACAGCAACGGTATGATGATGACATCACCTTGCCTGCTATTTCTAAAGATTCTCATTCATTCATTTATTCTGAGCATTTATATAGCGCTCCATTGTAGTTATGTTGCTAATCTCTTCGTTGCTATGGTAGGAGGCGTAGAACAGAACAGCTGTCTTTTCTTTGCTGGAAAAGAGTTTGAATTCAAGACTGTATGACTTTCTACACCTGGACTCGGTGGACTCCTTTAAATCCATGCTAAAATCACACCTGTTCGCTAGCGCTTATCCTGCCTGTTGTTGGCTGTTTTGTGAGGCACCCTCGTAACGGCATAGCCATGTTACGTCGCCACATAAATTTTTGTTATCATCATTATTATTATTAAGGCTATTAGGTCATGAACTGCGCTGTAGTACCTTACTGCACTGCTGATAATTAGGTGGTTATTAGATGCGGAAACAATTATAATTGTGAGTTTTGTCATCGTTATGAGTGGTATGTATGTATCTAGATACTTTACATAGCACTCTTGAAATACCTAACAAAAGCGCTGCACACTGAGCTCTCTGACTGACCTGCACAAGTGTGTTTTCATATAGAATGTTTGCTGCACAGGGTGAGTGCAAAAGTGTTGTGTAACACTTTAACGATGAGAGTGTGCTAATAGTGACTGGGAAACCTATGTAGCTCGTCATTATTTGAATCAGTGTACAGCAAGAACTGAATAAAAGAAACATAACACACAATAAAACAATGTTCAGAAATGATAATTAGACAAGTTAATGTATATTGTATAAACAGTGCAATGATAAGATACATCAGTTCATAAGCGATAGAGTAACAACTGATGAGGAGAAGAAGCACAAAGAGCTTATCGAGTCATCCCCCATAGATAGGAAAACTAGATGGGTAGGATGGGTACTAGAACCAAAATAGAGAGGCTACATCAGGAAAAGGAACACTAGAAGCAACAATATTAATCTCGAGTAAAGTAGGTTCATTTGGGAGTACTGAGAGACCAATAAGGACATTAAAGTGTTAACTATGGTTTGCCATTAGAATATGGTTTTCTTTGGTCTTCAGAACACTCAGGGTTTATTCTTGGGAAGGTAGGTACTAAATTGAAAGGCCTGCCATATGAATTATTCAGTGAACTGCTAGTGAAGTCGTGTACCCATGTCGTACTGTTGGCGTTATGTGTTACTTTGCATAGTAGATGTCTTGTCTTGCAGTACACTGGTCAGTTGGGAGACAGACATTGCCCTGCTTGCAGGTCAGGAAGTATCCGTGGAGCTAAAGGAACCGGTTGACCTCAAAGAATCCATTGCCTTCACCTCACAAAACACGACCGAACATCAATTCGTACGTTCCTGTCTGCTTTTAGTCTCTCTTTTTTTCTATACTTGCCTGTACTGCACTGTTATGAGCATTTCATTTTTGGTCTAGCGGTATGAATTTTCATGAAGTTTGCTTAAACTTGCTTCAACTGTTAGTTCTAGAAATTTGCCAGTCTGAAAGGTTTGGCTGAAGTTTGGCTGAAAGAATGTTCCAATCTTGTAGTGGAGCTGCAAATCTTTTCGGGTGTAAGACTGTAGGACTGTAGTAATAAAATGGTCTATTACATTTATAGTTTGAAGTGAATACAAATCACGAGGTGAACTACAAGTATCAGACTGCTGGCAAATATATATATTAAACTTGAACGTCTGAGGGTTAAGGTCAGCTTAGTTAAACCCTGAGATCAGCTGATTCAGTTGTTGGGGTTTAAGAGAAACCCTTAGGTCATCAGAATGAGTCAGCAGTTATGTTTTATAGGAAAAGATGGACATGTTTTCTGTGTTATGTTTATGATTTATCTAAGAGATGAGATGATGAATGTACTGTATTCAGCAAATCAGATGACAAAGATGAAAGGTGAACTGAAGACTGTAAAAGGAGATTTATTGCTCTGCCTCTGAAGCACAGTTCTGTCTATAATTGTTGTAGTTGTTTATCATATATGCAGGAGTACATACACACGCATGTTGATTGTAAACCAAGGCGCGGTTGGCAATTGGTTTATTAAGGGATATTCTCATTTACTTACTAACTAACTTACTTGATGCGAAAAACATTTAGTGTCAGGATGCTCTATACCTTATAATTGTGATTATAAGATGTCTGCACACCAAAGTGCGATTAGCAATTGGTTAATAAAGAATATATGTACTTGCTTGCTTACTTTTACACCAGCGTGACGCAGAGATATGGTGTAAATGGCCATCAGGAGGATATATGACTTGTGCCATGTGTGCTGTCCTTGGCACAGACTTCTATATAAATAGCATGACTTTGGGTCACTTGTTTCTTTCATCAGCTGAGACTTGTCCTTTGGTTTGTACAGATGCGTAAGACGTTTTTCACGCCGGCCTTCTGCGACACGTGTCGGAAGCTGCTGTTCCAGGGTATCAAGTGCCAGATGTGCAGCGGTCGATACCACATGCGCTGCCGGGAGCGATCGTCGAGATGGTGCCATGCAAATGATTTCGAAGACAGCAAACGGGAACAGGCAAAGTTGTGAGTGCTTCTTGCTGTCTATTCTTTGATGTCTGAGCACGAGCAATACAGTTTCTGATCTGCGCTTTGCTTTTCAACCGGTTTTGAAGAATAATCTTGTGGATCACACCAAGGTTTCTGAAGTGCTGGTGTTTGTATATCTTGGGTATTAGGTCGTTAAATATACCTGTTAGTGTACGAAAAACATTTTGTATGGCTAGTGCTGTCAGATAGTTGGGCTATATAAATATTGCCTAATGTTTTCAGTATTAAGAAGATCACATTCTTCATTGCTGATAGCACACTGCATTTAAAATATGAAATGTAGCAACATTGGCAGTTTATACTGTATTTCACGTAATGAGCTGATTCTAACAGACAATGCTGAATAATATTATTATGCTTAACATGTGACCCACAATGCGTTATCGCTTACCATCTGAGGCAGCCAATAGAAACAGGTGCTCATCGTGTCCCATCGTTGATCATTATTGTTTAGAGAAGATTTATTGCTGTTGCCTGGATATTGCATATTTTATGTGTTATTTATTTTGATCTATGGTCTTTAGAGTTTCATTATATAACGGCAAGCATGGTGTCTTTAAGTCTGTGCATGATCGGGGGGGGCCGATAGCGCATTGGATAACACACTGGCATAGAGAGCGAGAGGTACCGAGGTCGAGCCCATAGGCGGACATGCTTTGTAGGCTGCTATTAGCGCCGTGTATTGCAGGCTGTCTGTTCTGTTAGTAGTTAAGATTTATGTCTTCTGTCATTTGTGTTCCTGTGAATTGTTTCAATTGCATAACTGTACACTGTAACCGGTTGCGGTTTGTCAACCGGATTGTTTCAATAAAGAATATTATTATTATTATTATTTATGACGACCATTTCTAGTTGCGTTTGTTTTTTATGGAGAATTGTGATACATTCAACGCATCCGAAAAGGCAACTAAGGGACGTGGCAATAGCCGAACATAAAATTATGAAAATATTTTGCAGAGGAAGGCAGCGTCCGTCCAGTAGACCAAAATATAAATTTAAAAAATGAGTTAAGAGATGCAGAATATTTAGACCAATGATAGTGATGTCATAAGAGAATGTTATCTAGACCAGTTCTCCCAAAATTTATAAGTGTCGTGGACCGGCAAGAATTAACTTTCAGTGTCATGGACCGGCAGGAATTTTCCTACTGCAGGAGGACTGATGCCCAATTTATCAAGTATTTCTCTTTTTCGATCACCTAACATAAAGTCCTCAAATATGTATTAAAATTGATTTAAATGCATGTTTAGTCAATTCTGTGACTCTATTGGTCTTTAATAGCTAGCCTAATAAGTGTTTTTTGTTATGACTTTTAAAATATATTAGCCATTCCTTGATTCCAAGACAATTTGACCAGTTTCTTGACTCGCTTTGCAGACTGGCAACTGAGTACTCGCGGACTGGCACTGCTCCATGGACCACCACTTTGGGAAGCGCTGCTGTAGACAGTTTCATGATCTGTGATCATCAGAAATAATCAGATTTTTAAAGTTCTGGCTTCACTGATCAGCCTCTATTTATTTTCAGCTGGCTTGCTGGATGTGAGCCTCCACAAACACAGCCTCACTTTGTTCCTCCTCCATCTCGAACATTGCCATCTCGATCATATGTCGGAGAACATCGATCCACATCGACACCTAACGTCAATCAGATCGTAACCGTTGATCCTCTTCTAGGGCAGGTTTGTTTGCGACTTGAAAATGCGTTAGTTTTGCTACATACTAATCGTAATTCATTACTGTGCGATTATTAGTGTGGGAATCAAGCCTCAAGGAAACTAGCAATTAACAGATGCTTAATCAATTCTAAATTGTTAGGAAAGTTTAGTATGGTGGTTGTGGAGGAAGTTTCAGAGACTAAAAAGTACAAATTTGTATAAAGTGCTACTAGCAGGTATCAGTTGGGCCGGAACGCATCGGAACGGCGTTTCGGCTCTTTTTTGGCAGGAACATTTCGCTTCATTATTTTCATCCAGTTTAGCTAAACTCTTCTAGATTAACATGGTGCCTGAAGTCGTCATTCCGGTTCCTTTATGTTTAGGATGGGGTGATTGTCTACTAGTGCTAACTAACAGTGCTTTTGATCTAACCTGTGACTAACTATTCTGTGATAATATGGGCTTGAACATGTGCTGTGGGTTAGTGTGTATTAGTCTGAGCTTTGGACTGTGTTTTGCCAGACTATTACTCTGTTGTTGTGATTATAATGTTGATCTGCTGGTTTCTGTTTCTGTCGACTAACTAACGGAAAGTTGGAACATGTTTTCAGAGTTTTCACCGGCATTTGCATCGCCAGGCTCCTCTGACAGGTGTGCGATTTGCTTTAATTTTTCTCTTTAAAATAAAGAAAAATGATTTGGCCTTTGTTTACACACAGACTTAAGCTTTGTTTTCTAACCTCAGGTGTGCTGCCTGAATTGTGACCATTGTGTAATAGTGCGATGTATAATGATGTATGATGTATAAAAACATTTATTAGTTATAAACAGACAGCTGAAGTAACTAGGTAAAATTTGTTTCATAACTGCTACATCCAGAACAATTATTGTAACTTGTTGCGTTCTGACAACAATCTTTGATTGAATAAACGAAAATACAATACAATACAATAGTTCTAGTATGTTCAGACTGTATGACACACAAACTGCACTGACATGATTGCATTCAAGATGCCGCTTCTGGATGAGCGTTGATAGTCAATCGGTTTGGCTCCAGAACATGTCAGAAAATGTCTGTGTTTCTGTCTTTTTGATTGAGTTTGATTGATTGATTATTTATTTGGTAACCAAAAGAAAACAAGTTGTAGAAACAGTGGTTATAAACTATTGGCACCAACAAGTTAAGGTTATGCAAGGAGACCCAGAAGGGGCAACGGTCATGCTAGTTAGGACCACCTGGGGATAATAGGCTGTAGGCTGCTATTAACGCCATGTATTGCAGGCTGTCTGTTCTGTTAGTAGTGAAGATTTATGTCTTCTGTCATTTGTGTTCTTGTGAATTGTTTCAATTGCATAACTGTACACTGTAACCGGTTGCATTTGTCAACCGGATTGTTTCAATAAAGAATATTATTATTATTATTATTATTATTATTATTATTATTATTATTATTATTATAGGTTGTGCTTGAAGTAATTAATAATCAATATTATTAGTTCTGCAGCCCACGTGAACCTGGTTCCCATTTGACAGCCACGCACTGTGTCCTCTTGTGCATTGGACCTTCTTTCTGTAACAGTCTTACACTGAGTTTACATACAGTTCTCCATGAAAAAGCTTGAAAGCATTCTCCACGAAAAAGAGCTTGAAAAACATATTCAGTGAACCTTAAGTTTCACTCCGTAGAACCACTGATTGTGTTTTGCGTCTTTGAGAGCTTCTTGAAAGTTGCAGTTCAAACACTATGTCAATACTTTAAATAGCAGACATGATGTTGTTATTTATCCATTGTAGGACCTGGTCCAAACACAACATTTCTGCACACCGATGACACAAACTCCAGCCCTGATCCAAACACGAAGACGTACAGTCACAGTGCTCACACGTCGCCTACGAACACAGCCAAACTGCGGCCGCCACGCGCCAGATCGGCCGAATCTGACAACAAAAAACTGGTAGATGACAACATGCCTCAATATGAATATTTGTTTTATCAGACCAGATGTAAAATTTATTTATGTTTTGCAAAAATCATAGTATGGAATGAAGTTATTCATGACGTTATTTATTTGTAATTTGGTATTTAATTTAAAACTTGCACAATTTCAACATTTCCAATCTCCAGACTGTGAAAGTGCTGACTGCTCTCTAAGCTACGAAGCTGTTTATTGATTACTGGCTTGGTTTGTTTTTACAGCGATCTCGTCGTGATTCAAACGAGGAGTGGGAAATCCCAGCTGATGACATCATCATTGGTCCTCGAATTGGATCTGGTTCATTTGGGACGGTATACCGAGGCCAATGGCACGGTCCAGTAGCCATTAAACGACTCAACGTAAAGGAGCCAACGCCTGCGCAGCTGGAGGCATTTAAGAATGAAGTAGCCGTGCTTAGGTTAGTCAATATAAGTCATAGTATAATCGTAAAATGTTGACTCCAAATTTCTAAAGCGCTACTGTAAAGCTAAGCACCAAGCACCAGAGGGGGTTTAGGGTATTGGTAACACTCTGGTACGAAGAGCAGAAGATCAGCACAGATGTGGGATTGCTCCCCGCTACCCTACCAAAAGTCGACTTTCATTCGCCAGATGGTGGTAAAATGAGCAGTAAGACATGATGGGCGTCTTGCATGGCTGCCAAAACAGTTAAATTCGACTCCTGTAATAACTTGTGATCACCCGTTCATACTATGAATTGTAATCATACTGCAGTGTGTCAGTTTGAAATAATAAATGAAGATTATTATTATTATTATTATTATTCATCAGCACTAATAGTAAGTACATTGCGGCTGCATTTCAGAGTTTTGGATGGTATTTTTCACAGTTGGCTCTAGTTGGATCAAAATGGTGCATTGATTGTATAGTTACAGTAGCAGTTGAGTGCATTTTAGAAAGAATGCTGCAGGGATGGCATGGTAAAAATTGGTGTGTTTTTGGATAAGAAGGTGCGGTGTAGGTTTGGCAAGGATTGACTGTGTATCGGTATAATGGTGCAGTGATAGTAAAATAATTGGCTGTTGTTATCTGATGAATGGTTTCACGTCCAAATATTAATGATGAATGAGTGTTTTTAAATTCTAGGAAGACGAGGCATGTTAATATCTTGCTGTTCATGGGTTGTACATCTAAACCGGTGTTGGCGATCATTACGCAGTGGTGCGAAGGATCGAGTCTCTACAAACATCTTCACGTCAACGAAGTTCGTTTCGAGGTGTCACTTCTCATCGACATTGCACGACAGACGGCACAGGGAATGGAGTGAGTGATATCGATCGAATTTCTCCCGAATTGACTTACATATTACTTTTTATTTCATTCATTCATTCATTCGTTCATTCATTACGGAGTGATGATCTGTCTTGTGTATGGCGCCCATGTAGCGGCATATCTGTGTTACGACGCCATAGAAATTGTCATTATTATTTATTTTTTTTGCCCCGAGGTATACAGGATCCCTCAGGGATTACTATTATTATTATTTTTGTTTTAAATTATTTTTATTATTATTATTATTATTATTATTATTATTATTATTATTATTATTATTATTAAGTTTCTTTTGAATTGACATACATATTTCCTCACCTTTAACACTCTGTAAGACGTTGTCCTGCTAAGTATAGTTATCTGTCTAAATTTCATACATTTTGAGCGATGGCAATAGTCATGTCATACGCGTGCTGTATTTTTGAAGCTCCCCTCATGTTCAACCTAAGGCATTGCCTGGTCTAACAAGTAGTAGTTCAAAATTGTTATATATTCCATGTACCAGATAGTGGTGTGTCTATGTGAGCTGTTGTGTGTGAAGGCTTGCTTACACAATAATGTGTGAGGATAGGCTTCAACCTCCGCACTCCACATTTTAAAAAATGCTGCTTTTGTACCTTATCAATGAAAAGTAAATCAATTACCTTGTTGGATCTGACCGGTTGTTTATAGTTAAGTCTTAGAGGTTAAAAGTTTGTGTAGGATGTTTGCTTTTTATTCCTTTGTGAGTTATTTGGATTTTGATACCAAGGCAAATTATGTCTTCCATTCCGTCATTCAGATCACTTGTCTTGTAAAATGGTGCCCCTGTATAGTGGGATTGTTAGCTCTTCTGGGGCCCAGGTTTTTGCCTGTGCTCCAATGTTTGTTAGTTTCTAAGTTGTGCCTATCATTGTGTGTATTGGTTTACAAAGGCTTACCATATAATGATTGATTGATTGATTGGAAGTTTCATGGTTTTTTTGCTTTTTCAGTTACTTACATGCAAAGAAAATCATTCACCGTGATTTGAAGTCAAACAGTATCCTTTGTAATGAAGTTCTGTGTTCTTGTATGGCATTTTGGATCGCAGTTTGAGCTGCTAACAGTGATGGTCAAGATGCTGATGTTTATGATGGCACAAGTGATGATGTTGGTGGAACTGGTAGTGGAGATGTTGGCATTGTTCATGGGTGAATTTGAGTTCATGGAGTGAAGTGTATTTAATGAATGTGATTTGCACGTCGTGCTGTCTCCTTACTACTCTCGCTGCCTCTAGATATTTTCCTAGCCGACAACTACTGCGTAAAAATTGGAGACTTTGGTTTGGCGACAGTCAAAGTCAGGTGGAGTGGGTCTCATCAGTTCCAACAGCCAACCGGTTCGATTTTATGGATGGTAAACACCTATTTTATGCGTTTTCTTAGCGCTAACTTTAATGGCAAAAGCTAAGGGCGTTACTTTGCTCCACAAATGTTGATGACCAATCCCTCCTCCCTCTCTTCTCCCTCTCCTTCCTCACCTTTGACTTTACATGAATTTAGTATGTGTCTGTCACTTTAAGGTCACTTGAAGGTAACAAAATACATGTAGGTCTCCATTCTGTTTAATCCTTTAACGACGAGCTGCTTATGGTTTCCCATACATTTTAGAACACGCTCGTCGTTAAAGGGTTAACAACTGTTCAATAATGCAAGAATGCATCGCCATTAATTGTCGTTTCTTTGAACTTGTTTTAAACAGAAATAATGCTGTTATGTTGCAAAAATGTTTCAGCACCTGGCCAATATCCGGTCACCACCAAAATGCAGAAAAGTTGTGCCTGTGATGGACTACATGCAGTCAATATTCTTGTCTTTTACGTCCCTGGCTTTTCTCTGGTTATTGCCAGATTCAGTTAGGCTTTTTAAATGGCTGTTTAAGTCAGCATGGGTTTGAAGTGGAAGTAGCTTCACTTTGTCAGTTGTTGTCTTCCTTGCCATCTGATCTTCTCACTGATGACGTTTAGTTAAGATACTGATTTTATGGCCGAATTAGATACAGGATGCTCATTCAAGTGAACTCTAGAAATCTCTTCTGTCCTGAAATGCATTTGAAACTTCAACGTGTGGGTTGACAATCAAACATGTTTACAGTGTTATGCACTGCTATGTTATTTGTAACACAGCAGTGCCTCTGAGTAGGCTTCTTGAAGAGGCGCTATAGAAATTCATGAAATGAATGAATTGTAGCACGTAACTATTGCTGTAATGAATTACTTTTTTGTAATAAGGAGCAGACAGCAGTAACTTATTGCTTGTAAATCTCGTATTATTCGTTCATTCATATATGTATAAATACATGTTTACATATAATATAATATAATTATTTAATTTATGTTTAGTCACCAGAAGTGATCCGTATGACTGGGAAGAATCCATATTCTTTTGAGTCGGATGTCTATGCATTTGGGATTGTGCTCTATGAACTGATGACCGGTCAGCTGCCCTATCCAAACATCAACAACAAAGATCAGGTAATTGGAGTATCCAGGTATTGTATTGTATTGTATCTATCAATTTATATAGGTAACCCTTTCTATATTGCCATTATGCCTTTGTGGCCATTTAGTCTTGTCTGCCTCTCGTCACAGGTGTAGGACTTCAAGTTCATGTTTCTTATTCATTTTTGTCTTGACCTGTGCAGTCTTCAGAAAGGTTTTTGTGTTCCTTTGTCAATTGTCTAAGTTGCATCTTGAAGATCATAAAACTTGAGACTTCCTCTCCCTCCACAGCTTGTTTTTAGTAATCAATGCCAAATCAGAAATGGTCATTTGATATTTGATGTGGCAGCCATCAGTGAATATTAACTTTGAAGAGAATTATGTTTTTCAAAGATATTAACTTTGAAGAGAACTACATTTATGTTTTTCAAAGATATTAACTTTGAAGAGAACTACATTTGTGTTTTTCAAAGATATTAACTTTGAAGAGAACTACATTTATGTTTTTCAAAGATATTAACTTTGAAGAGAACTACATTTATGTTTTTCAAAGATATTAACTTTGAAGAGAACTACATTTATGTTTTTCAAAGATATTTACTTTTGAAGAGAACTATGTTTTTCAAAGAGACTTAGATGTGTATTGAAGTTCTTGGAAGACAGTCAATCCGAATAAGGTTACGCTGAATATTTGGCAGCTCTCTAACTCATTGCTGTGTCAACCTGGTAAATATACTTGCTCCTGTTCATGCTTTCGTCTAAAAGGATTAGTGTTTCTCCAGTAACCATAAAATATCTTTTAGCCATCTAACCAGCTGACTTTGACATGCGTAGAAATTAGGAAAACGATTCTTGCAGTTATTTATTTGGTTTTGGTTATATTTATCAGATACTTTTCATGGTGGGTAAGGGTTATCTGAAGCCAGATATCTCTCTTGCCCGAACTGATACGCCTAAGGCCTTGAAACGCCTCATGCAAGACTGTGTTAAATTCGAAGCAGAGGAAAGACCTCTCTTCCCCCAGGTTAGTGGTTTCAATGTGCCAAGTGCAAGTTATCATTATTTTTATTATTATTATGCATTTTTAACTGCCAATGGCTAATGACCAAGCATCAACTGGTGTCACTGAAAAATTGTGAATGAAGAGGGACTTGCTCCAGTTCCTTACACAGTAACCATCTCATAGGAAGTTTGAACCCATATTGTCCAAATTACAAGTTGTGGGTTACATTGTATCCATTGCCTTCAATTGGTCATGTAATTATGCAAGTCAGGTCGGGTACCCCAAACATTTATCCCATAATCAAATAATGCAAGTTTGAATATTTCACACAACGCATCTGTATAGTTTGAAAGTTATGGTTCCATTTTCGATGTTTACTGTTTCTGCTTATAGTTATCTGATCATGTTTTAGTTACTTAAAATTATTTGTAGTTTTCTCGTATATGTTCATCGATTGCAGCCTCACGTTGTATAACTGTATGTGCAGCATATATATCTGACTATGTGTAAGGCACCTTTAAGACTTTCACAAGGGCCTTGTGGCATTTTTGTGAACTGCATCTGGGCCCACATTATTAGCATAGATATATTATATGTGTGTTGCTATCGTGGTTCACTGAGTCAAAAGCAGGTAGCAAGAGATATGTCGGATATAAATATGTCAATTGTCCAGAAAGTTTTTAATTTTGATTACTAATACACGCTATTGGGCAGCGTTACGAGAGAGAGATTACTTAATGCATAAGAAGACTAATTAGTTAAGTGATTGTTACAGGTTGCTTCTGAAATCCTGTGATTCTCATTGTAGATCCTGGCATCACTGGAGAGCCTGGCCCGCTCCCTGCCAAAGGTCCACCGCAGCATTTCTGAACCGACCCTTAACCGGACGTTTCTACAGTCAGACGAGAGTGACTACTCATACTGTTGTGCTTCGCCCCGGACACCAATCAACTCACAGGTCTGGGGATTCCCATTCTTTTCCGTCAAGTGAAGATGACATCATCACTGTCTGATGATGAGATGAAAAGACGTTGATCCGTTCTACAGCAGAAATTGAGATGATGAGCATACTGAGTTATCAGAGGCTCCTGTGTATCTAGTCATGTGCGAGTCTGTTCGCACGAGTTACGTCGTCTTGGCAAGCGTTCGTCGGATGAGAATGTATTCAAACCGTACTGACCCTGGCCTGGGACCGGGCGATGAAGCTCTTAGGTGTAATTTTCGCTTGCTGTTTTTTTAAAGAACTCTCTTCTGCTCATGCCAGGCTGCACTTTGGATGTGCAGAGGCACGAGCGGCCGATTTCGCGGGATTTTCCGACATCTGCCGAGTTGGCGGTTTCGAGCATTCGGCGGACATTTGGACAGTCGAACTTTCCAATTCTGCTCACAGGTGGCGCTTTTTGCAGTTACTATGCAAGCCAGACACGTAATTGTTGCAAATTTTATGCTCCATTTCTACCGCATTTGTTTTATTCTATCGTATGCACAATATTACTGTATAGGCAAAAATATTCCCAAGTTAGCATTTTAGCGCCGAACCCGAGCATGGTTCGTATTGCAACGCGTGTTAGGATGTATAGGATGTAATATGCCTTGGTGTGTGGAATTCGATTTCGTGTTTGGTAACTCTTGTCATGCAATACATAACAGTTTTATCGCTGCAGGCCGTACGTATGTTGCCTACAATATTCGTGTTTTGAGCTAGGCTGAAATTCGGTCTCAAATCGTCGTTGAAGTTCTCGCTTTCTGTGTATTTCATATGTCGTCCCAGTTTGCTCTGAAATTGCGTTTTCGTGTGTCGGTCGTGCGTGTTGCCGAGGCAGCTTGTCTTGCCATTACGCGTCTTCTTTGTTCTGGTTGTTATTTAAAAAGTAGACATGTGATGATTATGTCAGAGCTGTGCTTTCTATGAATGGATATCATGGACGATTTGTCCTGGTTATTAAAAAAAAGATTAAGTAAAGGAAATTTCTCGTGTTTTCAGATGATCGGTGATATGGGTTTTAATACAGATGTCATTGTTTGATAAATAGCTTGGTTTCAATACAACAGATATCTCTATTTAAAAACATTGACTGTCCAGGTCTAAGACAGATATCCCAGTAGAAAATTTGTTTTAATTAAATCCAGCAGGTTCTAATGAAAGTACTTTTGTAAGTTTAGTGTCCAGCAGCACACATAATCAATCAATCAATCAATCAAAGACACTTGATATTGCACCCCTTCGAGATATCTACTCAGAGGCCCAACCACGGCTGAAAAGAGTAGTTTTCAGAGGTATAAAATGCAGGTGAAGAGTTCCTAGGTACTAAGGAGACGGAGCTCTAGAGGAAGCCCATTCCAGATACTCGGTCCCACGACCGAGAAGACCCGATGTTGCGTTATAGAAGTGCGTGAATAGGGGACAATCCGGTCACCGCAGAGCGAAGGTGTCGACGGCCACTATTGGCAGAAATGGGGCGACAGAGCTCCTGCAGATAAGCAGGCGCAGTACCAACGAAGGCAGAGACCCTAAATGAGATGCGTTGGGGTAGTGGCAACCAGTGCAGGACATCCCGCATAGGCTATAGTCAGATACATGACCCGCCTTAGGGATGCCACCAAAACTCGCTCCAAGCGCCCAATCCGACTCTGTGGAAGGCCAACACATATAGAGGAACAATAAGTATTATTAAATTAAAATTTTTTTATACATTTTTAGCATTTCTTAATGTTTTCGCTACCATTTGGAAGGGTCTGTGTTGATTTATTGGAGAAACATTTCTTGACGTCAACTTGTACCGAACCTCCGAACCCCTTGTCAACAACTGTCAAACTTTTCAAAACCCCTCCCCTCCCTATTTTGTTGACATAATTAATGGATGACCCCTAATAGGCCTATTTGTTTCTTTTTGTGTAGGGGGTTCTGGGATTGTTGACATAATTTTTTAGGGGTCCGTCAATGTTTGACAGTTGTTGACAAGGGGGAGGGGGTCAAAAACTGCCTAATTTGTTGACATAATTAATGGACGACCCCTTCTACGCGGTTGTCGGGCCAGCTACATCATGAGGACGGTCTCTCCTCAGCACAAGGTTCGTTCCTTCACAGACAACAGTCGTTCTCTTTTGTGTACCTTCTCTATCATTCCATGGCTTTCTCTTCACCACCATCGCACATCTCTGGAACTACGACCATATTATTAGCATGGGACTGCAGCCGGTCTCAGAACTAACCGGAACGTTGGCCTACCTACCTTCTCATTCGGAATTGACGCCGTTTAATATCAAGTAGACATTGGGAGAGTAATAATTATTAAAAATATTTAATTTTTTCTCATTCATGATTATTCTTATTTATCAATATAGCCTAAATATTAGCCTACCATTGCTAGTATTATAAATTATAATTATTACGCCTCTGATATAATAATTGCGCCTCTGAATAGCTATAAGTAAGCCTACAGTAAGAGGCGCTTTACAAATTCTCAGATACGATACGATTAGTTGTCAGCATTGTTATCTGCTCTCTGGCCTGTAAATCTCAGCACTTCTAACTTAATTGACCTCTCTCCTCCAGCGCTCCACTCCAGACTGAAATCGAACGTTACAAGCAATCATGTAGGCCTATAGGCTATCGGAGACAGAGACAGAGACAGAGAGTCGTCCTCGTCGAAGGCGGCCTTGCGATGTCAGACTCATCTGGGCAACCGGATAGCTGCAGCCACCTACTGTGACCACCACCACCACCAACGATTTCCACCGTACCACTATTGTTGTACTTGGGCTTAACGACACTTTTTCATATCGAAGATGATTAGTGTTGGAGGCAGAAAGCAACCTCGTACTCCACGTTTATATTGCGACCGAGCCACCCGCAGTAAAGATTCGAGAAATTAATCTCTGATAAACCGACCGACCGGGAATCGAACCCGGGCCGTCGGCGTGGAGAGCGGGCTACCAACCCACTCGGCCACTCAGGATCTCTCACCGTACCACTATGCTATCTGGTCTACTTGACCTCTCCGTATACTGACCCGACACCAAAACCGACCAATCAGCTATAGCTTTTGCGAACATGATTTGATATAGCGCCGAATTTTAAGCTGGTTTCTGTGACGCGTCTTTTGCGTGGCGCTGAGAAATTTCTAAGATTTACCTTACAATTAAGAAACCATGAGAAAAAGAAATAGGCATACTGTATTGCCACATTGGGTGGAAATTGTCCCCAGTCCGCTATACATCGACGCTTCTGCGCGTACTCTTTTCACCTAGGACGCTGCAACGTCCTGAGAACGCGCCCACCACCCTCCGAAATAATTAATCAGAAGTGCCAGGCACTCATTTTGCACTTAAATTCTAAAAGTCTAAATTATGATGGGTGACAGTGCTATCACTCCTTGGGATATTTCTGGCAAGATATTGGGATTTCAGAAACTGGAGAGTGGTAGCACTGATGGGTGAGCTGCCTATGAGGTCGAAATCCAGCTGTTGCTGTTGACGTTCTGTCCCTAAACATATTCCGCGGTTGGATGACCTGAATTGCACAGAATTTCACGACCGCAGTGTAAAGCACTCCGCTTCCATTCAAAAGAGGTCGCCAGTTGAGTTGCTTGGGGACTGGGAGCCGTCAACAGCCAATTGGATTGGTTAGCGATTACGTCATTTCGCAGGTCCAGCTGCTGTAACGGCAGCCGAGTTGCATTCAACACTTTACGCGCATTCAGCATTTGGCGTAATCCTGTGAATGCAACCATGAATAATCGCCTTTCCGCCGTTCCAGTAATCGGACTTTGCCCTCTGCAGCTGGCCATTGGAGCCTCCTTTGGCTCAATCACTGCCCGGCCAGACAGCCAGCCGTCGAGCCCGCCCGCCCGCCCGCCCGCCCGCCCGTCCAGACGCGCGTGTGTTGCTAGCTAGAGCACCCGGCCCAGCGCTCGGCCTTACAGGGCGCGTGGCGTATACGAGCCACCACCAGCGGCGGCGGCGGCATCGTCACGGCATTATTCTAATATGGATGAGAGGAAGAAACGGAGGAGGAGGAGGTGGTGGTGGTGGTGGCTGCAGCTACCCGGTGACCCAGATGAGTCATCGCAAGGCCGCCTCCGCTGGTACCATTGACGAGGACGACACACACACTCTCTGCCTATGTCTCCCTTCCTCTCTCTCTCGCTTGCTCGCTCTCACTATGCGCTGATAATTTAACAAGCGCTCTCTGAACAGTTTGTGTCAGCGCTCGTATTTTGTATCCTTCCGCCCGTCTGTGTGTTTGTTCGTGGCAGTGTGTCTATGTTCTTCGCTTGGTCCTGCCATCCTCCCTCTATCCCCCTCCCCCGTAGTTTCCGCGTGCCGTGGTGATTTACCCAACGCCGCCTGACTGACACCCGTCAGTCACTGGCATTAAACACGGGCACTGCGCTCCCACGCAACCTTTTTATGACTATCGCTGACTGCGCCTGCCACCACCGCGCACTGCCCCATCCCACCACCGCCGCCACCACCACCGCCTCCGCCGCCTTCGCCTCCACCACACGGTAGCGCCGGTTGTTGCAGGCCTGAACTTTGTGGAGCCGTGGTGGTGGTGGTAGAAGGCACCCGCCTTCCCTTCTTCGATCGCCTAATTTACACGTCTCTGCTGCCGCTGGTGGTGGTGCTCTGCGATGGGCTTTACCCTACGAGTTCTTCCCCGCGAGAGGGCGCTTTCTGGCCGCCGGCGGACATCGTCTCCGTGGCTGCGTTGGGCCCGTGAAGGCCCCCGTCGTTCGTCCACCTAGAACTTCCCAAACAACTGACGCAGAGGAGAAGGAATCGCTGTTGGTGGTGGTGGGAATAAAGATGGTGGGTGAAGAGTGCGATGCGGAGTGGCTCGGTACTCACCTGACGATTCCCGGAGGAGGAGGAGGAGGGGACGAGGAGATGGGGGTGCTGGTCCTCGACTGCCGGTCCCTGGCCGAGTACCGTGCGGGGCACATCGTCGGCGCCATTCACCTGATGATTCCGACCCTGATGCTGCGTCGGCTGAGGACGGGCTGTCTCCCCGTGGAGGCCGTCATCAACTGCCAGGACGCCAGGGAGAGATTCAGTCGTCACTGGAAGACGAAGACCCTCGTCCTCAACGCCGACACGGAAGAGGAGGCCAGCGGTGGGTCAGGGTCAGGGTGTGGTACGGAAGACGGAGGAGGAGGAGGAGGAGGAGGAGGAGGAGGAGGAGGAGGAGGAGGAGGAGGAGGGGGTCGGTGCGTGTGTGATACGGAGGAGGCGAAGGGCATGGGGGCGGTGGGTGTCGTCTCACTACTGTACCATCGTCTCAAAGAAGACGGCTGCAAAGTCACCTACTTGAAAGGTATGTTCTACAAAGTCAGTTATTATATGTTACCCCTGACCTGTCATGGGGATGAAATTACTAACTTATTGAGGCAGCTTGTATGTATGTATGTATGTATGTATGTATGTATGTATGTATGTATGTATGTATGTATGTATGTATGTATGTATGTATGTATGTATGTATATTTGTTGTATGTATGCATTCATGTATGTATGTATGCATGTATGTGGGTAACTGGGTATGTATGGATATATGTATGTATTCATGTATGTATGTAATGTATGCATGTATGTGGGTTACTGGGTATGTATGGATATATGTATGTATGTATGCACAGAGCATATGTATGTATGTATGTATGTATGTATATGTATATGTATCTATGTATGCATGCATGTATATAGATAACGATGCATGATACCCTACCTCTCGAATGCTGATAGGATCAAGAAAGAACAGAATGGCTTGTTGCCTCTTGCAATATTATTATTTTTGAGCTACTATGTTTATTCTTTATAATTTGCTCAGACTAATTGCAATTGTTAATTGCTTGTGCACGTGTTCTGGTTTCCTTTTGTATTTGTATTTATTGTTCCTGTTCAGTTAAAACCAGTAGTGTAGTCCTAAAAAATGAAGTGGGGGAACGCCTGGATATTGAAGTAAGCAAAAAGTGCAATCTTGCAAGAATTTAGCATAGTGTGAGAAAAAGTGGGGGAACGGCGTTCCCCACGTTCCCCCCACTACACCACTGGTTAAAACTCATAAATTTTCTCAGGTGACTTAGGGTTTCCATTTCAGACAATACGTTGTATTGTATTTGGATGATGATTTGGATGATTTGGATGATAATGATGATGATTTGGATGATGATAATTTGCATGATGATGATGTTGTTGATGTTGTTGATGATGATGATGATGGTGATGGTGATGGTGATGGTGATGATGATGATGATGATGGTGATGGTGATGGTGATGATGATGACTTGGATGATTTGGATGATTTGGATGATGATTTGGATGATTTGGATGATGATTTCGATGATTTGGATGATGATTTCGATGATGATGATGATGATGATGATGATGATGATGATGATGATGATGATGATGATGATGATGATGATGATGATGATGATGATGATGATGATGATGATGATGATGATGATGATGATGATGATGATGATGATGATGATGATGATGATGATGATGATGATGATCTTCGTTTAATAATTCAAGCTGACATGAGCACAAGATTTCAAGTCATAGTATGGACTATGACTTAAAATGTGCCTCTTGCAGTTACTAACTATTCAGAGGCGCTCCCAGCGTGAGCACCCTAAGGAAACATGCATACATAACAATAGCCAACTCCTAAATGTCAGGCTATTCCATGAATTTTAAAATTGAACATCAGAATACAGTATATAGTGCAGCTTTTGTACTGCATAGAATATTTTCTGTGTGTTTCCTGTTTCTTAGAATGAACTAAATGTCAGGTTTTTTTCTAATGCTTCCGGCAACATGTGTCAGTGCATTAGTCAGCTGTCGGCTTAAACCACCTGCTTTCTATGTCTGCTACAAATGCAACACATCTAGATTCTCATTTCCTGCCCACAGTCTGTTCTTAGTCATATTTTATTGTATAATTTGTATTGTATTGTATTTTCGTTTATTCATAACTAGCTGTCAAAATGCAGCTAGTAACACCAATGCATGATTATTATACAGTTTTATAGTATTAGAGACTAAACTGTTGTAGCTTTGGATACTGCACTGTTCTGAAATAGAAGTATTTGTGCCTCTTACACCGTCAGTCATTGAGTTTATTTCATCAGCTGTCATTTCTGAAGGGCATTGATGGTCAAGAAGAAGAAGAGCAGTCCCTTAAGCTAGCCCTGAGGCAGCCATTGCTATGAAGTGTTAGCAACTACATTTCTCGTTAGCCTCGGCATATGAAGGCGAGTGGCCAGTCTTCTCCCTTGCCGTCTCATCTTTCCACCAACAGAGCTAACCAATTGTTGAGAAGTCCGTTAGCTCTGGTTTCTAAATCTGCGTAGATATATACTGCAGGAGTTGCACCATCGATGTGTGTAGGCAGTGTAGCACCTAGGGAAGATTGGGGTGCTGTGAAATTAATTTTTTATTCCATGACAATGGAACACGTGACCTTCGCATGTGACCATATCTTCCATGTCGTTCTCTATCTCTATCTCTTACCCTCATTCAACCGCATATCTTACTTACCAACTTCCTTTACCTGTTGTCATAAATTCCCTTCTGTCAAGTCATCTATTAATATATTTTCCTACAGGCGCTTTTCAGTTTCAGAATGTTTGGGGAGGAAATGATGACAATGCAGATCTAATGAAGGGCCTTTGGCCATTCGATCGGGTGGCTTATGAAAATATCGGTGGTTTACTCAAACTGTTAGAATAGTGCTTGGTAATTTTAGAGACAAGCCCTAGTTTATTTATAGAATCAGTTTCATGCCAAAATGTCAGAAGGGTCCTCTCTTACCTACCATTTAATCTCATCTTATCTTCCCTCCCTCCTTCCTTCCTTCCTTCCTTCCTTCCTTCCTTCCTTCCTTCCTTCCTTCCTTCCTTCCTCCCTCCTCCCTCCCTCCCTCCTTCCCTCCGTCCCTCCGTCCTCCTTCCTTCCTTCCTTCCTATCTTCCGTCCTTCCTTCCTTCCTTCCTTCCTCCCTTCCTTCCTTCCCTCCCTCCCTCCTCCCTTCTTCCTTCCTTCCTTCCTCCCTCCCTCCTCCCTCCCTCCCTCCCTCCCTCCCTCCCTCCCTCCCTCCCTCCCTCCCTCCCTCCCTCCCTCCCTTCCTTGTAGTAACATCTTCCATCCATCTCATTTGCATTGTTATCTTTGTATCCGTGCCTTTCTTTTGTAGCTCCTCTGCAGTTGTCATCCCTTTCCCTCCATGCCACCATTTTTTTCTGACGATATGCGTCACCGTTCCTCCTCCTCTCCTTCTTTTTTTTCGACCGATCCGTTTCCCTCCCTTCCTCCGTCCGTATACGCTGCTCCGTCGTCCGCCCACGCCGCCCGCCGCCGCCTTCCCTTGTCCTCGCCACCGATCATCCAGTTTTTTTAAATGCTTCAGTGTGGCCTTCATTAGCACAATGCTGCCAGCTTCAGACGTGCGCTCTGCGGCAGGGAACGCATACAAACACACATACACACGCACACGTGTGTTTGTGTGTATGTGTTGTGTATGTGAGTGTGCGTGTGTAGGTGTGTGTAGGTGTGTGTAGGTGTATATATATATATAAACTGTGGTTATGGATATATATGTATATATATGTGTATATATCTATTATATATATTGATTGAAGGCGCTTATCTGCTATGTGCCAATGAGCTGTTGTTATGGAGACAGACTGATTTCAAGGAAAAGCAAAGAATGTTAGGCGAGTTGGAACTCTGGGTGGACGGCATTCTCTCTGTCTGTCTGTCTCTGTCTGTCTCTGTCTGTCTCTCTCTCTCTCTCTCTCTCTCTCTGTCTCTGTCTCTCTGTCTCTGTCTCTCTGTCTCTGTCTCTCTGTCTCTGTCTCTCTGTCTCTGTCTCTCTGTCTCTGTCTCTGTCTGTCTTACTCTCTCTCTCTCTCTCTCTCTCTCTCTCTCTCTCTCTCTCTCTCTCTCTCTCTCTCTCTCTCTGTGTCTGTCTCTGTCTGTCTGTCTCTCTGTGTCTTTCTGTCTCTGTCTCTGTCTGTCTCTGTCTCTCCTGTTTTCTTTTATGTATGTCTTACTGTCGCTTTCAGTCTCCTTTTAGGACCCTTAAGGTGCCTGTATCTGTCTGTCTTTGTCTGTCTTTCTCCGTGTGTGTGTGTCTGTTTATATCTCTATCTGCTTCTCCCTATGCTAATCTCTATCTCTGTGTTTAGTCTGTATATGTCTGTCTGTCTTTCTCTGTCTCTCTGTGGTCTCTGTCTGTCTCTGTCTGTCTCTGTCTGTCTGTCTGTATGTATGTATGTATGTATGTATGTATGTATGTATGTATGTATGTATGTATGTATGTATGTATGTATGTATGTATGTATGTATGTCTCTCTATCTCTCTCTCTCTCTCTCTCTCTCTCTCTCTCTCTCTCTCTCTCTCTCTCTCTCTCTCTCTCTCTCTCTCTCTCTCTCTCTCTCTCTTACATTCTTCGTTTCTTGTTGTTGTCCTAGTTTCTCTGTCTCTGTTTGTCTTCCTTTCGATGTGACCCTCCATGTTGCTCTGCCCTGTTTGTCTTCGACTATTTCTAATTCTGCCTTATTTCAATAGGTCACCAACCTCCGTACCCGCCCTTCTGGCTTCGTTTCTTATCTGTCCAAATCTCCATGTACATGTATGTCGATCTCAGCGTCTTATCTCTCTTTGTCTGCCTGTCTTTCTTTGGTTGCCTTTGTGTGTCTTGTCTTTCTGTGTATGTCTCTGGTGTGTCCTTCTGTCTGTCTGTCTCTCTCTGTTTCAGGCTCCATCTGTCTGTCGAAATAGGTCGAAATGTTGCATTGTTTTTGTGACCTATATAAGAGAACTGATATGGACTGCGGCTGTCTTGCGCTAAGTAAGTTAATGAATCGGATCAGATTCCGAGTAACATTTTTAGAGTTCTTAATAATATCGGATCAGATTCCGAGTAACATTTTTAGAGTTCTTAATAATATCGGATCAGACTTCGAGTAACGTTTTTAGAGTTTCCTTTATATTTTCACTGGCTTGAGAATTAAAATTTGGGAAGTGTTCTGCTTCCTGGATAATTATAGATTAGTCTGCTTTTGGAACAGTTGAGTGGAAGTTTTTCCCAGGTGGTTTGTCTGCCTTTCCCAGTGGTCTTTATCGTGTCACAAGCAATCTTGCCGTAGTTGGATTTTCCTTTTGAATGAAAAATAGGCGTGTCACACGTGGCTTCCTTGGCAAAACGATGTTTTCCCACGCAGGTAGATAGCCTTGAAGGGTAATGTAAAACTGGGTAATTAATTCGCAGGTGGTTTGTGCAGAACTCACAGAATGACTGTCTCATTGGACCGACTCTCTGGGTATTGACTTGCCTGTGGCTTTATTTTGGCGAGCCATCGATTGATGCCTTGTGCATTAGACACAACGTAGCCGTAGTTGTTGTGGATTAATATTCATGATATTGTCTCTGATTAATATTCATCATATTGTCTATGATTAATATTCATGTTATTGTCTCTGATTAATATTCATGATATTGTCTCTGATTAATATTCATGATATTGTCTGATATAATATTCATGATATTGTCTCTGATTAATATTCATGATATTGTATCTTATTAATATTCGTGATATTGTCTCTGATAAATATTCATGATACTGTCTGATTAATATTCATGTTATTGTTTTATTAATATTCATGATATTGTCTGATATAATATTCATAATATTGTCTCTCATTAATATTCATGATATTGTCTGACTCTACCGAGTGTTCTTTTGATACTTTTCCCAGGTGGTTTCGCCGCCTTCAGCCTCCTCCATCCCGAGCTTTGCGTCGCCAGCCAGGACAACGAGGCGACTACAATTCTCGGTCTCGGCTGTCTCCGACTGGCTGACTCGGGCTCTTCCGGCGAGAACTCGGCCCTCAGGGGCTCCTCCGGTCCAGACAACGATCCGGTCTCTCCGGACAACGCGTCCCACTTTCCGGTCGAAGTCCTGCCGAATCTGTACCTGGGCAACGCGAAGAACTCGGCCGACTTCGAGAACCTGTACAAGACGGGCATCAAGTACATTCTGAACGTGACGCCGAATGTGCCGAACATGTTCGAAAACAACGATCAGTTTCAATATCTTCAGATTCCGATCTGCGATCATTGGTCACAGAACATGACGGCCTACTTCCCACAAGCCATCGCCTTTATCGGTCAGTCGATGCCTTATGTTGTTATTAGACAGTGGCGCAATAGAAGTTTTAAATTACAGTTGCAGATCGTAATTTGGTAAACACGAATGTTGTTTTGAGTTATGACAATCTTAAGCAGACACTGCTCAGAGTCACTCAGAA
>JACEVL010001055.1:235000-362500 GCA_020284085.1 Aporrectodea caliginosa
AATCTTACTACAGATTGAGGGGGAAGGTGATTCCACACAGAAGGGCCCACGATGGCAAAGGCACGTGTTGGGCTATGGCAATCCTTGCCCGGGGAATTACTAGGAGATCAAGTCGATCCGCAGACCGGAGAGGGCGGGAAGAGACAGCAGAGGGGTTTGCGCATTTGGTCGATCAGAAAGCAAAGATTTGAACCAGATAACAGAGAAGTCCCGCATGTCCTTTACCGGAAATTGGTACCAATAACGTGAGAGTATTTGTCAAAATGTACCATTTAACACTAACTTCTATCGTTTGAACCTTCCTGTTAGTTTTATATTTTGATTCTATCTTTATTATTCTTTTGAACTAGCTGTAATCAGTTGCGGTGTGTCAGCTGTTTTTTGTGTGCCAATAAGCGAATATAATAGTAATAATAATAAAGAGAGGATCCACAGATCTTCTTCCTCTGTAAAATAAAGCCTCTCATTCAATTCTTTGGTTGTATATTAGGGTGCTCCAGAAAATAAAAAGATGAAAATTCATTGCTCCCCGGGCATTTTCCCATGCGTCTCATACAGATGAGTCTAAAAATCTAAATTTGAGGCTTTTACATTAAGGCTAAGCCTTGCCCCCAGCACGATGAAGTTTTAACAATAATCGTATTTTTCGGTTGAAAACACAAATTTCCGGTATTTAAGTATATTTGAAAAAACTAATATGTTTCATATTTATTGGCCAGAACATGAAAGGTTGCAAGTACAAATACAAGTACTGAGGTATTAAGTACCTGTACAAATACTTAAGTATCAAGTACGAGTACAAGTACTAAGGTATCGAGTACAAGTAAAAGTACACATGGCTACTGCAAGAACAAGGATTTACTTCCTTGACAAAGCAATGGTGTATTGCCACATGCACTCATTTATAATTTTGCTTTTTAGAAATATAATGGGTGTGAGCATCTTGTCACTCAGATTCGATCGAAACGGTTTTAATATTAAACACACTTTCAACCGGAGCGCTAAATGCAGGCACATTCACAACTCTGAACGCTGGTTTGTCAAGAACAGTTTTGCTGCATTCCAAACGTCCAAGCAGTCAATTTTATCAAAGTCATCATGGCCTCTGATATTTAACCAGGTTGTCACTTGTGATGATAAGGTGCTCGGCTTAACAGAAGATCGTGTAAAGTAGTGAACAATTAGCTTAGACTTTTTGATGCATGAGGTCTGCAGTTTCGGTTGTTGCAACCGTATCTGTGATTATCGTGCCAAAATGAGACGTTTGTGTAGCAACTGCTCCACCGCTGCCAAAGAAACTCGATGCAGTCTCCAACAAAGCATCTGTCTCATTCACATAAGACATAATCATATCGGCACACATTAAATAAGAACATACTAGTTGTAGGCAGTCTTTGACTATTGGAGCAACACGAAGCAAATTCCTTAATTAGCTTTTACGTAAAACAGAAAAGTGATTCGCAAATGACTACCTAAGTGGCCTATCTAAGGGCGTGTTTATACAGATGACAATGTTTCCATAACAGAGCCATATGCACCATCTCGCACACGCAGCGGAAGACTTTTTCGAGAGGAACATAGAACACAGAGGAACATAGAAAACTCACAATTTTCACAAATGAGCCCCATTCACGTATGAATTCCACGTATAAGCCATAGGTTCAGTGGTTTATTGCTAGAAGTCCTATAGTACAATTCATAAAATGCATTATTTCGGTGAATAAGCTGGTTTCCCAATCGCGGCTTTCGTATGGTGCTGAGAATGTTCGACGACTTACATTTACATTACTTGATAGAGTTCAAATGATTTGTTAGTCACTGCTCACCTCTCCGTATGGAGTCTTTGCAAGTGTTTACCAAAGTTTGATGTTGTGCCAGTTGTTTTCTCACTACAAAACTTGCACTTAGCAGAAGTAGCATTTCCCTTGAAAGTGAAATTATCATAACCAAACTTAACCGCTCTGGGAATATTAGTATTTTTTATTAGCATTATCACCGTACGTGGCCGCTATTTTAGCAAGACAACCGGAAGAAATTCTGAACAAGATGCGGTCCATACAGAACTGCCAAAATATCCAGAATGTAAGAATTAATGACTTAAAGGAAAGACAAAGCCTACTGGTAAAGTATCCCCGAGTGCCTGTAGAAATTTCATTTGTGTCCAAGTAGCCTACTTAGGTCTCAAGTACGAGTACAAGTACTTAGGTCTCCAGTACAAGTTCAAGTACTTAAAGACTGTACTCAAATTGCACTTGAGTACAAGTACAGGTACCAACACTATACCTCTGCACACAATAGTTCACGAAAGAAGTTAATCATCATGAAAATAATTACATTTTTCCTCCATGATATTGCCGATTTTAAGCAAATTCGCATATTTTCACAAATTCTAAACTTTTGTGCCGGGGGCAAGGCTTAGCCTTTTTTAATTGGTCTGAAACTTGGTACAGTTGTACAAAGTGATAAATGCAATGGGAAAATCGCCGGGGAGCAGTACTTTTTGGAACTTTTTAAAAATCCATTACATTCTGGAGCACCCTATTGTATATATATGTGGCGGGACACGGCCTCGAGTGGAAGGATGTCTGCCTAGGTAAGGCCCTTGCGGTCTGCAAGAGACGAAGTGTTCAACAAATATTCTTTATTTCACAAGATAAAAACGAAACCTCAATTACAGCGTCACGTTGATTGTTCATGTCCCCTTGGCATCAGATATTGTCCTGCCTCAGTCCGACCGACAGTTACTTTAGCAGTCAGTTCAGAGTTCGACACCCAGGCGTGACAAGCGGTATCGGCCGCGTCTGAGGCACAGACGACGCCGCGGCGAAGAAGGCGAAGACTGGCAAGCGCCGCGGACCCTTGACTGCGGCGAAGAAGACGAAAACTGGCAAACGCCGCGGACCCTTGACTGCGGCGAAGAAGACGAAGACAGACGTTGACGGACTCCGCGGCCTTCCGGTTGCTCTCCGCGGCCTTCCGGTTGCTCTCCTGCTCTCCTTCCCGGTTGACTGGAGCAGTGACTGGCCTTCCTCCGAGTCCCGACTCACGACTGTGTCCCCAGTGACGACTGTTCTCCGAGCTTGACGACTGTTGACTGTTGACTCTCTCTCCGAGCTGGAACTGTGTGTCGACTGACTGTGTGCTCGCCTTTATATAGGGGTATCTGCAGCGTGCAGCAGACACGCGGCGTAGGCGAGGCAAGCGCGGCCTAGGCGAGGCAGGCGCGGCGGCCGCGCGGCGTCCAGGCGCGGCGATCGCGGCGTAGGCGAGGCAACCGCGGCGGCCGCGCGGCGCCCAGGCGCGGCGACCGCGGCGTAGGCGAGGCAACCGCGGCGGCCGCGCGGCGTCCAGGCGCGGCGACCGCGGCGTAGGCGAGGCAACCGCGGCGGCCGCGCGGCAGGCGCGGCGTAGACTTGGAGGCCGCATGACACGCGGCGAGGGCGTAGCAGGCGCGTGGCATCCCTGGCACCCGTGGCACCGAAATAGCAACCAAAAACCCAATTTCGCAACACCCCCCGGGCACTACCGAAACCAAAAGCCCCCTTTTTGGAGTCAACTTAAAAAATAATTATAAAGGCTCGCTTACCCAGCGAGAGAAAAGTCGATGACTTAACGTGACTACCACGCGGCGGACACGGTGATAACCGCGGCAATGCTCGTGGCGACAACCGCGACCTAATCAGCATATCGTGCCGGCTTCTTAAGGGTGCGACGCGGTCGTCCTTCAGCCGCAGGCTCCTCAGAGTCAACCAGGGTGTCCCTCTGAGCGTCTTCCTCCATTTGTTCCTGGATCCCTTCTCCTCGGGAACGCTCATAACAAGGACGAAGTTTGTCTACATGTACGACAAATGGCTTCGCCTTTGGCGATCTTCGCACCAGGAAATTCACTGGGCCGCGTGGCTCAAGGATCTCATATGGCCCAGTATAAAACTTTTGCCACTTCGGACTGCGCCCCTTATATCTTCTGGGGGTAAAGTACCACGCCCAGTCTCTTTTGGTAAACTTCACCGGCCTAACTCGTAGGTCATAGCTGTGCTTACGCCGCTCAGCAGTACGCTTAAGGTGGCCGCGTACGAGATCATAAGCACCTTCCATGCGCTCACACCACTCGTGCATGTAAGCGGAATAGCTCGGTCTATCTGCCTCTGACTTCCCAGGTCGCCCAAAAACAAGATCCAGCGGGGCCCTATTTTCCCTCCCAAAGACCAAGTAGTTGGGAGTATACCCCGTTACTTCATGGACCGAAGCCCTGTAGGTCGCAACCACGTACGGGAGGACCTCATCCCAGTTGCGCTGATTCGTTCCTACCACTTTGCCTATCATTGCATTGAGGGTGCGATGGAATCGCTCGATCAACCCATTGCATCGAGGATGGTAACTCGTAGTTCGTACCTTGTCGATTTCTAGGAACCGGCACACCTCATGAAACAGATTGCCCTCAAAGTTACGACCCTGGTCGGTTAAGATCTGAAGAGGTGCTCCATATCTCACAATAACTGTTTCGACTAGGGCTTTGGCTACGGAGGTAGCTTCCTGGTTCGCCAAGGGCACGGCTTCTACGTATACTAGGCAAATGTCAAAATTCAATCCCGATAAGACTACGTCCATCAACCTCTGGAAAGTAGCTGGTGCGTTGCACAATCCAAAAGGCATCACTCTCCAGCGGAAGATCCCCCTCTTAGTAACAAAGGCCGTCTTATCCGCGTCCCTAGGGTCCATAGCTACTTGATGATACCCGCTACGTAAGTCAAGGGTACTGAACCACCCAGCTCCTGAGAGGGCATCAAGACATTCATCTACTCGCGGCAGCGGATAAGAGTCTTTCTTGGTCTTATCATTTAAATGACGGTAGTCGATGCAGAACCGAAGTGTTCCATCCTTCTTTTTGGCAAGCACTACGTTAGCGGCCCACTCACTCTGGGTGGGTTCTACAACTCCAGATTCCAACATCTGTTCCAACCTCTCATCAACTAGTGTCTGGTATGAGAGCGGCTGTCTCCGCAATGGCTGCCTAATCGGCCGGGCATCCCCGGTGTCAATACGGTGCTCACACACCGTGGTCCTGCCTAGATCCTTTTCCGAAGCAGAAAACACATCTCTATTACTCGTGAGAAGATCCTTCAACTTCTCTCTTGCCTCGATGGGTACATCAGTCGGGAGGTCTTTCATCAACTCCTCTATGACTGGGTCATCCTTCGCGGTTTCTCTCACCATCTTAGCTTCCTCCTCGACGACTACCTGTACAGGGTGTAGCCCTCCAAGAACCCTGTCCTTACTTAGCGTGGCAGGTTGCTGACCGACATTTACCACCCTAACTTGGGTGACATTGGTGTCGTCCCTAATCAACACCCGAGCAACATGAACTCCCGGTGACAATTCCGAGGCCTCAGTCATCCAAGCCGGGGCCGTGGCCGTTAAACTCCCATACAGCGTCCTAGAGGGAACATCGCACTGCGATCGGGGCGATACCACAATTTCCTCTGCCACTACTACTCGTCTACACCAGGTGGAGCCGTTACCCTTAACTAGCGATATGCGCCTTTTACCAATGAAAATAGCGCCTGTGCCAAACCCAATTCTACACCTATGCTCACGCAACCAGTCCATTCCCAGCATGGGCTCAAAAACCTGGTCCGAAACCAAAAACCTGGTGTTAATTTCAAAACCCCTGGTAAACTTCAGTGGCATGGTCACCTCCCCTAAAACCCGTATTTCGGTGCCATTGGCTGCCAAGAGTATGCGCGCGCTAGCCTGCAATTCCATGCCCTCTACATCGCAACAAGGTACGATGCTTACCTCGGAGCCCGTGTCAATGAGGCACATCCGCGACCGTTGGTTGATCGTAGCTCGAATGTAGATGGCGTTGCTGGTCAGTTTCGTAGTCGGCTGACGCGTAGTATGGTTGGTGACCACTTCCGCCTCCGGAATCATCGGTTCAGACTGCGCGTCGGGTCGTCGTGGCTGTGGACAGCGGCGAGCGATGTGTCCAGCGAGTCCGCAGTTGTAGCAGATGACGAGACGTCCGGTCCTGCGGGCTGCTTGGCCTCCTTCTTCCCGGTTCGGTGGTGCGCCTCGAAGTCCTTCAAGACGACGTTCGATCTTCTCCTCGAATTCCTGCTGCCATCTTCGCTGGGTCTTCAGGAAGCCGTCCATTTGCTTCTGGAGCTGCGCGTTGACGTCCGTCTCTTGAGTCCCCCGTACTCGGTCTGGTGGCCTTCGGCGATCGTCAGCATTGGCCATCTGCTGGTAAGCGCTGAGTCGAAGCGCCATTCGGTAGGCCTCGTCGATCGTTCGTGGTTCTCTTTCTCGCACTTTCAGGGACAATTCTCGATCCCTGATAGCTTCAAGGAAGGAGTCTCTGGCGACGATGTCAGTTGTCTCGCTCGACGGTACCGGGTATGCGAGCACAACTAGGCGTCGGATATCATGGAGGAGGTCACTCAGGCTCTCGTTCACACGCTGGCGACGATAATAAAGTTGTGCGCGAAAGGTCTCGGCTTGTCCTTCCGCTCCGTACCTCTGCTTCAATCGTTCGACGAGCTGCTCGTAGCTGACCTCCTCCCGTGCACCAAAGTCCCACAAAAGCTGAGTCGCAGCCTTGTCTAGTGCGCAACGGAGAAAATCTACCTTGTCGCTGGCGGACCACTTGTTGTGTCGGGCGCACACGTCAAACTGCGCCAAGAATGACTCGAGGGACCCGGTTCCATCGAACTTTCCCGGCTTGATCGTAGTCGTTTTCTGGCCGATCAAGCGATGAAGATCTTCAGACAGTTTCGAATCGGTTGCGGTCTTCTCTGAAATCTGCACCTTTTTTCGTTCGGAGCGAATTCTCGTTGGCAGGTCTCGGACTTCGAAATCGAGATCTTTTAAGAATCGACTCGATTCGGCTCGGAACTGTCCCAAAGCTTCCGTTGCTTCCCTCACAGCGGGCGTCGAAATCATCGGATAGCCAGGCGGATCAGCAACGTCCAAAAGGCTGTAACTCACCGTTCCATCAGCGTCGGTGGCGTCCATGGTGATGTCGAAGTTTCAGCTCGGAGTTGAACGACAGCAGAATTCCAACTCACCCCACTTCTGGTACCAAATTTGTGGCGGGACACGGCCTCGAGTGGAAGGATGTCTGCCTAGGTAAGGCCCTTGCGGTCTGCAAGAGACGAAGTGTTCAACAAATATTCTTTATTTCACAAGATAAAAACGAAACCTCAATTACAGCGTCACGTTGATTGTTCATGTCCCCTTGGCATCAGATATTGTCCTGCCTCAGTCCGACCGACAGTTACTTTAGCAGTCAGTTCAGAGTTCGACACCCAGGCGTGACAAGCGGTATCGGCCGCGTCTGAGGCACAGACGACGCCGCGGCGAAGAAGGCGAAGACTGGCAAGCGCCGCGGACCCTTGACTGCGGCGAAGAAGACGAAAACTGGCAAACGCCGCGGACCCTTGACTGCGGCGAAGAAGACGAAGACAGACGTTGACGGACTCCGCGGCCTTCCGGTTGCTCTCCGCGGCCTTCCGGTTGCTCTCCTGCTCTCCTTCCCGGTTGACTGGAGCAGTGACTGGCCTTCCTCCGAGTCCCGACTCACGACTGTGTCCCCAGTGACGACTGTTCTCCGAGCTTGACGACTGTTGACTGTTGACTCTCTCTCCGAGCTGGAACTGTGTGTCGACTGACTGTGTGCTCGCCTTTATATAGGGGTATCTGCAGCGTGCAGCAGACACGCGGCGTAGGCGAGGCAAGCGCGGCCTAGGCGAGGCAGGCGCGGCGGCCGCGCGGCGTCCAGGCGCGGCGATCGCGGCGTAGGCGAGGCAACCGCGGCGGCCGCGCGGCGCCCAGGCGCGGCGACCGCGGCGTAGGCGAGGCAACCGCGGCGGCCGCGCGGCGTCCAGGCGCGGCGACCGCGGCGTAGGCGAGGCAACCGCGGCGGCCGCGCGGCAGGGCGGCGTAGACGTGGAGGCCGCATGACACGCGGCGAGGGCGTAGCAGGCGCGTGGCATCCCTGGCACCCGTGGCACCGAAATAGCAACCAAAAACCCAATTTCGCAACATATAAATTTTTGTTTATTTGTTTGAATGTATTAATCTTGCTATGTACAGTGCTGTGCGTTTGCTAGTGCTTCTCAATAAAGGAAATACTTACTTACTTACTTACTTACAAGATAGTTGAATACGCTGCAGCAGGATCGCACGACCAACCATATAGTATAATTGTATACGCTCCCGTCTTTTCCCCGTGCACTCTCCATTCCTTCGTTCCCCGCTCCCGGCGCTTCCTGCATCCTTCTTCTTCACGACCTCCTTCATCTTCCCTTCTTCTCTTGCATCCTGCTTCCTTCTAATCATCTCTCTCGCCTTGTTTTCTGACTCCGTTCCCCGTCTGATGCGTTTGGCCGCTGACTATTCCTTTTTTATCTACAGCATTTTTTCACGTTTCCGTACCTATTTACTCTCGTCTTTTTTTCGAACTCTTTCTCTCCGTGTAAAAACTATGCCCACGTCCCGCGTTGGAAACTTTCCAGCTTCGACCGCGGAGGTTACAACATCAATTGCTCACTCCTGTCATCCTTGTAGGCCTACTCTTCCTCCTTCTCCTCTGTGCTTCTTCCTCAACATCCTCTTCTTTTGCTTCCTTTCTCTTTTGCTTCATCTTCCTTTTCCTCTTCTTCCTTCTGCTGCTTTTCCAGCCTTCTCCTTCTCCTCCACCACGTCCTCCTCCTACTGTCTTTCTGATTCACCTCCTGATTATCTTTGTTTTCGTCCTCTTCATCGTCATATATAGTCCTCGTATACCTCTTCTTCCTTCTCATCCTCATTTCTTCCATGTCCTACTTATCCTTCTTCCTTCTCCGTCTCTGTCTTTACTTCTTCCATCTCTTCCTCCCCGACCTCTTCTCTCTCTCTCTCTCTCTCTCTCTCTCTCTCTCTCTCTCTCTCTCTCTCTCTCTCTCTCTCTCTGCATTTCTCTTCTCCTGCTCTGCTTCTCTTCCTCCATTCTTCTCTTCCTCTTGTTCCTTTTCCTTTGCTTGCTCCTCATCCTCTTCCTTCTCTCGTCCTTCGTCTTCTGCTTCTCCGCACACTTCTCCTCTAAATCCACCAGCTCGGCCCTCGAATAATATTACTGAATATCTTGGCGCTGGAAACCTTTGCCGACAGAATACATTAGCCTGTGTGGTGTAAGCATTGCCCCGTGTTTCAGCTGTTCGTGTATAAGGCTCCTCCTGTCTAAAGCAGAGTTGTAGAAAATTAACTAATGAAAAAGCCCCGTTTACAAGCACTTGGTCCGTCAACAAAAGTTTAGGGCGAATATCCCCATTATTCATTCATTCATTCATTCATTCAGAGCATTTATATAGCGCCTCTTCAAGAAGCTACTCAGAGGCGCTTCCGGCCCAGCCACGACTAAAGAAAAAAGACTTGATCAGGTACTTGTAGAACCCTGCCGGATAGCTCACAAGTAAAGAGCGGAGCTTAAGCGGGAGGTCATTCCAGGTGGTCATTTCCAACCGAAAAAGCACGGCGCTGCTTAATAGCCAAGCGTGCCCGTGGAACTAGGAGCTCACCCCTCGTCGTAGAACGAAGCAACAAAGATTTTTCAAGATTTCGTTTCTACTAGCGTCCCTAGAAAGATCGACACGTACTGTCGGTGGGATGATCAGACGGACTGATGTACACCCACCAATATCTACTAACCTACTTCACCAATGTCTGCTACACCAGTGCACACTCTACTCATGTCTGTTCCACCAATGTCCATTCCAGTTATGCCTGCTTCACTAATGCGCATTCCCACTACAACTTATAGGTTGCCTGGTGTGCATGCATAGATGTGTCTTTAGTAGGTAGGCATTTTTGGGGAGGTGCACACGACCATACGACAGAATATCGATGGCGCTGAGCAATAATAGTGTGCGCGAAGGAACTTGCTCAAGGTCCCTACACAGTGACCATGGCACCTTAGTGGAGGCTCGAAGCCTTTCTCTCTGCGTTGCAGGCCGGTTGTATCATCGTCTCATATAGTTTTGTCTTTTTTCTAGTTCTTTGATTCTCCATATCCAGCTCATTTTTCATACACTGATATTGGAAGGTGATTTTTATGTAAGGATCGAGGGTTGGTTCTTGTGTGCCACAGTACTTTTTTCTTACCGCTTTCCAAATGCTCCGTGCACGAATGTTCCTCCGTATGACTGCACGAATATCTGCGATGTGCAACTGGCAATAAGGTGATCGTATGACTCGCCATCATTACTACGGTGTACCTGACATTTTTCCAAGTAATATTGACAGTGGAATGGTCACATGAGGACGACATTCATTATAGGTGGCGCTAATATCGCGTCGCTTCGTGTCTTGTCATATTCTCTGTCTTATTTGTTCAGTACACGATACAATGTATGTAAACAATGTTTCGTTGTGAATCTGTCTTGTATCGGATATTCTTTGTTTCATACGCGCGTCGCTTAATTCACCGCGCTGTGACGCTTTGAATGCAAGCGCGCGCGCCGCTATCTGCCTTAGTACATAACTACGGTTTATTTACACTACGCCGCTATTAAAACATTTACACAGAATAACACGTGTAATTGAATAAAAGAAGAATGCGTCTGTTTGCAGCATGTTTATCGAACTGTTGTTTAAGTTATCTGACTGAAAGACGGTAGCCTGCGTACGCGAAATGGTTGTGTTAAAATGAAAACAGAGAATTGCTTAGATATAGATTGTTGAGCAACATAAAAATTGTTTTCAGTTTAACGACGTCTCGTGGCAACATCGACCGTTAACGTCGTAAAATAACAACTGTTTTGTGCTGTTTGACGACGCTTTGTCACTGCAAAGATGATTAGCGTCGCCCCTCCTTTGTTCAGTCTTGAGTCTGGCACGGCCAGAGTACAGAGAGTGGCGAAAGTACTTATAATTATCCATATCCGTACAAGCAGAGCTGTTATCTTAAGTATCATTATTAAGCTTATGTACTAGATATTTGCCCATCCTAACACGGTTAAAAACAATTTGAAAATGACAAGACATGTGACATGTGAGAGACGCAAGTCCTCTCCCTCCATCCATCCCGGCCTCCCTCCATCCCTACCTCCAACCGTCCGTCCATCTCCCCTCCATCCTTCCTTTCCTGCCTCCTTCCGTTCCTCCATCCATCCCTACCTTCAGGCAGTCCGTCCATCTCTTCCCTCCCTCCCCTCCAATCATCCCTTCCTCCGTCCCTACCTCCAAGCCTTTGTCCATTTGCATGTGTTGCGTAAGATTTTGTGTCGCCCCCACACCCCAACCCCCATCGAAGTGGCTGGTACTCATTCTGGTATGCCGGCTATGCGTAACAGGAATGTTGACACTACGACAGACATATCTATTATATATATTACTAATACGTGCTGGTTTCTGCTGCAGAGGAAGCGAGGCGAAAGAAGTGCGGAGTGTTGGTCCACTGCTTGGCGGGGATCAGCCGATCAGTGACGATAACCGTTGCCTATCTGATGCACTCTCACTCCCTCTCCCTAAACGACGCCTACGACCACGTCAAGCGTTGTAAGCCCAACATCTCGCCCAACTTCAACTTCATGGGCCAGCTCCTCGACTACGAACGCGCCCTTCGGCTCCAGCGAGAAGACACGGACATCGTCTCCGCGGCCGCGCCACCTAGCGAATGCTGCTGCCAGACGCCAGCGTCGTCGTCTGACTCGGGCGCAGAGGACTTATCGACGACGTCCTGCGCATGCATCGATAGACTGGCGCCGTTCTCCTCGCCGGCCAGCAGTAGTCTGTCGTCACTGTCGACGGGAGCAACGTCGTCGTCGTCGTCATCATCGTCGGCGTTTAGTTACGAAATTCCGCCGTCGTCGCAGACGTGATTGCCGTCTGCAGAACCGAATCTGGTTTCGGTTTCATGGACAGCTTCAGCGGTTGAGTTATTGAACCGCATTTGCCTTCGATACATGTACTGGTATTTTATTGGTGCCCTGGTGTTTTAGCCTTTAAGAGGGAGTTTTTCGAAGACCACTTAATCCTAAACCCCACAAAGGTACCTTTCGTTGCCAGGGTTGTATGCATGATGGTATGTAGTGGTAAGATGTAGCCTTCCACCACTACTGCTGAAGGTAATACATGTATATGTTAACTGTTAGTTTGCTAAGCCATGCGGCCTATTATAATGGAAAGGTTGTGCAGTTGACTGCCTTAGGAGTTGTCTATATTATCAAGCCCTGGACTGTGCTGGCAAAGATTTTAGTTGACGAGGACTCCGTAGCAATGTGTCATTACGGCGTGATGCCCAAAAGTGTTCCATAGTGTGTCAAATTGTGGGACTATTTCAGTACTATAGAACAGTTTTTTCAATGCAGTTTTAGACAGCATACATGTATTTGCAAATCTGCAATAAAACTTCCCTTGTGCATCTAAGATTCTACAAGATTTTACTATAGTTCATAAGTTATTTTAATTACACAGCTGCATAAGTTAATGACTTACTAGCAAACTATTTTTACTAATTCTATTTTAGACTTAAAATCGAGTTAACTGTAACACAGTAATAGTTATCCGGCAACTAACAAGAACTAGTCGTTATCTGTTTAATTAGTACTAGTAATCACTAGTTTTAAAAGGTGCCTATAATAACGTTTACTGATTTTAATGTGTGGTTTCATATCAGATGTTGTCGTTTTAAAGATGAACTCCCGGTGTTTTTCTCGTCTTAAATCAAATAAAACTTTGCAATTATTTTGCAACACATTTCTTATGAAAGTCGGCCTTTACAGATTGATTATGGTAATCCATTTATCAGTAAATAGCAAGACCTGCCGAAAGGTTTGCTTCTTGTATACTAGTTCTTTTATAGCCGAGGAAGTAAGTTGGGGTCTGAAAACTTAGACAATATCCATACATACGGTGCTTTGTGTGCTCTAGATACAGTGCAAAAGTAAAACATTCAAGGACTTATCTCCTGGTTCCTTCTGAATCACAGCTCTTCAAGAACAACCATTCTTCCATTTCCAAAAACAATTTATATGCTTTTGTTACACTAAGAAGAGCAGTCTCTTATGCTAGCATGAGAGGCAGCAATCGATATGAAGTGTTAGCAACTTCATTTTCTTAGCCTCAGCGTACGAGGGCAGGTGGCCAGTCGTCTCCTTCGCCGTCTAATCTTCACAATAACGGTTTTTGGTCAAAGTAGTAATTATAGCCGAGTTGGCTACGAGGACTAAGTGGAGCAGAACTCTTAAAACAAATTTCTGCCCCAGTGGGAATTTGAACCTCTGACCTCTCAGTATTTAGTCCAGCATGCTAACCATTAGATGTTGTTCTATAACTCAACATCAGTTCCTTCACTAAGTACTGCCCCTCAAATTTCCTCTTCACACAGCCATCTCATATCAAAGTTTCCCGTGTGTCCTTCATCACCAGCCACTTTCACCCTGCATGAAAGCGTTTTAGTACTTGCAACACGAGTCACACACCAATGTCTGCTGAGCATTAGCCAGTTGTTCACACATACCAACTGTTGCTAAAGAACATCTAAATGCAAACCAATCCTCAGTCAACATAATGCAGAACAAGTAAACCGTGTGTACATTTAATGGAGCAAAGCACAAAAGGCAATCACAAAATCTGAAGAGAGATAGACAGCAGGAAACATGACATGCCTAATCGACAAAACTAGCTCTGGCCAATAGCGAAATGTATCTTCCATCACACTTAGACCTGCTCAGCACTTCCTAAGCAGCTTCAAATAAATATCAAAACGTTCCCCATCCCAATCAAAACACTGCAGTTGTGTAAACCAAACTTCATGACCTTGGCTAAAAGCTACACATCCCGAGGTAACGATTGCGTTTTGTGTCAAGCCCCTGTGTTGTGTCAGATGAAGAAATGGTCGACTGCGTCATTTGATTGGCTTCATGTGCCACAGTCCATCATTTAGATAGTGGATAGTTTCAATGGCTATTCCTTTGTTGACTTCTAATCTGTAAACAATTAAGTAAGCAAGTAAGTAAATTCTTTATTTAACCAGCTGACAAAGATGCACATACATGTAAGATAACAATTAATACAGATACAACCAGTGGCGTAACGAGGGGGGCGGCCGCCCCCGGGCGCAGGACAGGGGGCGCAAAATTAGGCTTTAGAAATTTTTTTTACAAGAAATCAGGCAAGAATAGCTAAAAAAAGTACAAAAAAGTAACTATTATGCACGAGTCTGGCGCGGGCGCCAAGGGAGGGGGGCGCAAAATGAGGCTTCTGAAAATGAAAAAAGACGGAAAAGCCACAAAAAAAAAATGATCAGAATTTTTGGCGGAAGTAAGAAAAAAAATTCAGGAAATTCTTGCCCCCGGGCGCACGAACCCCTAGTTACGCCACTGGATACAACATCCTAACCAAAAAGTCTTCCTCATAAGGTTATCAACTTTTGGCAATATTCGGCCATGCACGCTCGGTCTAAGGGCATAGACTGTTTCTGTTTTGGTGGCAGTAACCCATGCAGAACAAGCCCCGGGTTTCCCAGTACACCAGAAAAAGTCGTCCGTCATTTACTCAATTATGCATTAACACAATTCTCCAGTTGCAATTAGGCTTCATAAATAATAAATACCATCAAAGAGCAACACATGTTTTCCATCCACGACAAATGATTGCAATGCATTTGTATCAGCTGGATCCAAACAATTATCTTTATCAATAATTTTTCTGAAGGCCCAAAAACATTTCAGACGTACTTGTTAACTCACAAAATATAAATTTCAGATAGCAAAAATAATACTAGAATACTACTAAATAAGAATAATAGAATGTGCAATTAGTTCTTTTGTTCCAGATGCTATTAGTGTAACTTTCCAAAGATTGTCAATTAGGCAAATGCACCAGCAGTCTGTCACCACTGGAAACAACTTTAGTATTGTACTTGAACAAAACCTCTGGCCTCAAAGATGCACAAATGATAGACATTTCTATGTTGGTCTATAGAGTGGATTAATCCGGTCTATTGAAGACTGGAATCAAAAGCCCACCAAGATAAAAGGACAGTGGCAAACTACAACTATAATCTTCAAATGCTGTCTTGGTCCTTAATCATATGACTTGTTATTACACTTAAGGGAATCCTTAAGATAATGGCCTTGAAATTTATGCATAATTCAAATGCGATCCAAGTCGATTTCACATTACTATGTTGGTCTATGGAAAGGATCTAATCCAGTTTATTGAGAAGAACTGGACCTTAAGACAGTCGTGTTCCACTGGGGTTGGGCTGGGAGCGCTTCTGAGTAGGCATCCTCGAAGGGGCGCTATATAAATTTCCTGTAATAATAATAATAATAATGTTTTTTTGCCCCGAAGTACATATGATCCCTCAGGGACTTAAACATTAATTAAAAATAATTATAATTACAGAATCAGGATTGGACTTAAGTCAGAGAGGTTTAAAGCAAACACATTAGCCTGCTCTTAGTCGACTGTGAGGCGCCCTTGTAACGGCATGGCTGTGTTACGGCGCCATATAAATTGTCACTGTTATTATTATTAGCCCTTCAGTTATTGGTTTTACACAACTTCTTACATAAAAATGCTTTGTATCTGTCAAAGCTGAAAGGTTCAGCTGACAAACAATGTCAGCATTTCACTAACTGATAATTACAAACTTTGCTTCTTTTCTGTGGTTGCTATTCGAAATGATTTGATACCAAGTGTATACAGTCATGATCAAACTATAAAAACCAGTGAAAGTAAAACGTTTGTATAAAATAAGAAGACAAATTCAGAAAGGAAACAATACGGTAAAAAACATACATCGCTTGTGATGACATCTTCGTAAGTCCAATGGCCAGTGCATGTTGCTTGCCCTCAGCCATTACAGCCTTCAGATAAGTTAAGGAAACACACCAGACACTTATAACAACTTCATCAATCAATATTCTTTTATTCTGAATAAGCAAACTGTTACAGACGCAACTTGTTACAATGAAAACTCATTCTTAGTTTAACAAGGATTCAAGTATGTTTACAGTCAGAGTTTGGATAAGGTGTCAATTTAGATTAATTAATAAGCTAGGGCACCAGTTCTTTCCACAGGTTCAGTCTCCTCAGGTTCAGTTTTATACGATGCAAGACAACCCAACAGCCAGTGTACGATGTATGCATGTGAACAGGGCTAAACTAATGACTAGTTTTTCCTCTTTGGTCTCTCGTTCTTTAAAGACGTTTCTTTTCCCCCGGGGTTTTCGTGCTGAGAGCGCTTTTGAATAGTTATTCTGACAGAGGCGCTATATAAATCTTTAGACACAATACAATACAACACTTGTAGAGAAATATAGAACTTTCCTCAAATAACTATTGGTATGTAAAGAATGTACGCCAGAACTTCGACCACATATAGGAGTGATACAATACAAATAACAGGCTATTTATGGGGTGTATCACAGGGAAGGGGACATATGTAGCATTTAGCTTTTATGTGTCTGGTGTAGTGTTATAGAAGTAATTTTGGGACCTTTTGAAATTTGTTTACAATGTATATAACTTAGAAATTTATGCAGTTGAGGCCCAGATTAGATCTACATATGGCAAAAAAGGGATTGATCGATGACGTACAACTCACATTACAACCCACATAACTTCAGAATTGTTATAGTCAAGGCATTTCATGATTCCAACTGCTGGAGTACTGCACACTGTGCTTCACGCAACAGTAGAGAGTGACGCGGGGAGACAATCTCGTCCCCAGCCCCGCAACAAGTAAGTCTTCCCCACGCCACAGACAGATTCTACGACGGCCGGATTTTTTGGAGGGGACAGAAGGGCTTAAGTCAAAACTTGGGTGGGGGGACAGTCCCCTCTGTCCCCCCCATGATTTATGCCACTGAATATATTGCATATTCTCTACTAAAAGGATACAACAACAGATTCTGCGTCAACTTTAGCCATTTTGGCTCCAGGTGATGTCAGACCAGGGCACATGATGTTCGCACCACTGAGAATGAACTTGATGGCACCCTTATCGACCTGCATGTGAGGCATCATAAAAGGATCTAAAAGCAGAAGATAGAGAAACACATCAAGTTAAATGAAGAAACAAACAAAGCAGAAATTTACATGAAGAAATTAAACAATGCACAACAAACAACACAGAACAAACAACCAACAAAGAAATCTAAAAGAAGTCTACATGAAAAAATAAATAACATACATATCGACATTCATTCATTCATATCGACCATTTATATAGCGCCCATTCTAGAAAACTACGCAGAGGCACTCCCAACTACAGTATGGCTAAAAAGAAGTCTGAAGGTGAGAAAAGAACATGGGAGAGAAGGTCCTGGGAAAGAGGTGAAGCTCCAGAGGGAGGCCATTCCAGGTAGAGGGGTCCACCACCGAGACAGTGCAATTCTGCCTAGTGGGGTATGGGCAAAAGGGACACGGAGGAGACCCTGTTCACATGAGCGGAGGGATTGAGAGCCCTTAGCACTAACGACAGGGCAACAGAGCTTGTGAAGATAGACAGGAGCGAGGCCTAGTAAGCAGCACCAGACTAGGGCAACTATCCTATACGCAATCTGCTGCTCAGAGGGGAGCCAGAAATAATATAAGACATGCACAAACAAACCACACAAAATCAAAGTGAAGAAAACAACAACAGATATCTAAGCAACAGACAGAAACTTGAATGAAAAAAAAACAAGAAAGAAATAATAAAAGAACAGTGACACATTCTACAAATGCTAGTTCTGAAACTTACATTTATGCAAAAGTTTAAGAGTTGGATAGAAGTAGCCCTCTCTTTGTCGATAGAACAGCATCTCTCCATCTTTGCCGACGACAATTTCGATGTGGTCTTGGCTGGAATAGAAACAGTGAGAAGCTGTAAAACAGGAATCATAGTTTATAATTGAAACATCCTAGACATAACTATAAAGCATATGACTAGGTATCTAGTCTTAAGCTGAACTGGACATAAAAACCACCCCTGAATAAGAGACTCGTTTCAGCACATTAGAAGAATAACTACTATTTGTAACATAAGATCACAATTCAAAACAAAATGCCATGGCAAAACTCCAAAGCAATGCAACACAAAAAACAAAGACATGAGCAAAACATAACTATTACCAGGGCTGTTTTTAAGGAATTTTTAGAACTGCACAACCCTTCTCTCTGTTCCAGATAGCCATGGTAAATTAGTCTCAATTGGATGACAATGACTTTTGTTTAGCTATTTTAACTGCACAAAAATGCTTTTACAGCTGCAAAAATTCATTTAGAACTGCACTTTTGTGTAGAATTGCATGCTAAAAAAGCCCTGACTATTACTAAAGCATCTCTCACATACACACAAGCAATTACACACACACACCCATACACTCACATACACTTATGCATACACTTGGTATCACATAGTTAAACAAACCTTTAAGACCCAAATTCGATTTCTTTCTTCAGGAGAAGCTTATTTTAGGAAATTTTCTTTTTGCGCTCTTCTTGGAATAACAAGGCCTCATTTTAAAACATAATCCCAAACCTCTATCATACATTGTACAGTGGAAACTGACGTTAAACATTACCATTTTGCTACTCGCAGTGGATCCTTTTTTGGTAGTATCTGGTCCAAGTACTCATCGAGGTATGGAAACTGCTCCAATAACTTTGAGCGAATTGCCTTCTGAACAGATGACTTCACATTGTTGACTCCTGTCAAATTCTCTCTCTCGTTAAATCTAAAACATCAGAATCACTATTTCAATCCTACGCAAATATATCCTAAAACACATTTGAACATGGTTTTTATCCGATAGGTCTATTTTCATTCATGAAATGGAATACAAGACCCAAGGAATATCCGTTGGTTCACTGCAATTATAGACTTTGTAACAAATATTTTGCATTAAATGCAATTTATTAGTGATGAAATTTTGAAAAATACAGCTCAGGTTGTCATAGACCTGTTCAAAAAATCTACTTTTGGCTGTCATCTAAAATATTGTCGAAACTGGAATAAGGAATTGACTGAAATTCTACACACATCTACATAAGCGTGATAAAGGTCCGCCTAGCTACAGCTTGCTCTGTAACGTAGAGATATGATTTATATAGCGCCAAAGCAAAGAAACACTCCGGAATTTAATGGGATTTTCTGGAACTACAATCTGTGTGACGGACGAGACACGTGTGAGGCATAAAACATAGATATGTACTCCTCTAAATCAACTGAACGCCTCCTCTAAACTATTATATCTGAAAGCTGCATATTTCAGTATGTTTCAGTTTTAAAACAATTTAATTTATTTATTACTTTTTAAACATCGTTATTAATGTGTTTCGCAACACAGGCTCTCGCAATGCGATCCGCTTTCTCGGGTAATCTGAAAAACCGAATACTCAAGGTACTTCGTTATATTTTGACAGGTAAGTAAGTACATGAATCATGTTTAGTATGTATGTACATTGTACAATAGTACATGTAAGGATTGTAAGGCCTATACAATGTGGGCGTGAGGTTGTTATGTGCAAGAACGTCAGTATGATTAGGGTTCACATGAGCCATACCGTCCGGGGAACTTATGGCGTGGCACCCTTTTCAATGGGGCAGTGGAAATCGCACACAATAATTTTTTTGAAAACTAATCGAGCCAAAGGATCGCTGTAGAATATTATTAGGCGTAGGTATTGCCTACACTTACATTTAGGCTAGTCTACTGCAATCGTCGGTTAGCTCAGGTTGTGTCAAATTACAAGTTAAACGCCCACAACTATAATAGCGATAAAACCATAATGCAAAATTTGTTGGCGCCGTCGTATCCCTTGATGCTGCGAGGATTGTGTACCCCCCCCCCACCTAGTAATGAGATAAAGTTACGCCATCGTCTATGAACACTGCCTGTAGTGCACATAGACGGGGCTTTAGGATGATGGTAACACTGTGGCATGAAGAGCAGATGATCAGCACGGACGAGAGATCACTTCCCGCTAACCTCCCAAAGGTCGGCTCAGCTTTTCATTCGCCAGATGGCGTTGGCAGAATGAGCAGCAGGACGTGATGGGCGCCTTGCATGGCTGCCATACAGTTAAATTTGACTCCTGTTACAGTAATAACTTGTTCATACAGTATCAAACTATGAATAATAATTATTGTCTCATACTGCGACGTATCAGTTTGAAATAATAAATGATGATTTGGGCCTAGCCTAATATATGCTGAACAAACTGCCTGGTTTGCCTTTAACTTCGGTATTCCGACTCTTTTTAAACATGGTTAATGATGTGTTTCGCAAAAAAGGCCTAGGCCTGCGTAGCAGCGTAGGTCGGATGAGTAGGCCTAAATACAATTAAGTCAATGATTAGAGATAACAAATTGTTTCCCCAGATTTTACTTAGGCCTACTCGATTCCTGGCCTATTGGTTTTCTTCACTGGTGTTATGGCAGGCCTACGGGCGCAAAAGAAGTGTTTTCTTTAAATATTAATTGTTAGAAGAGAATTAATAGTTTTGAAAACAATTTCAGCGTAGCAGAATCTGATGACACTCAACTCTTCATAGAGGCTACTCGTCTCATTTTTCCTCCCTTGTTATTCAGTTTAAATTCTTGATTCTGTCAACTGAATCTCAAAATCGATGTCCTTTAGGCTTAACCTCTTTTACCACGATCAACCCATCAAAAACTGAAATAGGTAGGCCTATTCTCTGACTGTTCCGCTCGAGCGACTATCAGCTAATTCATCTACTCTAACTTTCAACCTCCGATTCGTCTGTAATGTAATGTAAATCTTCGAAAATTTCTCAGCGCCCACAAAAGCCACGCCAGGGAGACCAGCTTATTCACCGGCGCTATATCAAATCAAGTCCGCAATAGCCAAACTCCTCTGTTCGTTTCGGTGCCAGGTCAAAATCCGGGGAGGTCAAGCCGATCTCAGTATGCAACATTGGCATGATGGCATCACAGTTCTCGCTTTCAATCACATCTCAACGTCTCGCGCACCTGCTTCATTCATATCCGTGACCTTCACCGTATTGGATCTATGCTCAGTTTTAAAACTCCCTCTGCCATTTTTATATTTACGTGGTCCACTCGAAGCTTAATCCATTTTGTATAGGCTACCATTAACATTAAATCCTCTTACATTAAGCGCCTTCAACTCACCCACAATTCACTTGCCCGAACTGTCACTAGAACGTCCGAGCTGTCACCAGGATGCCCAGGCAATACCGCGACACTCCGACCCTTAATTGTAATTGTAAATGAACATGCATAGGCTATAGCGCCAATCTCAGAGCAAACTAACAAGCGCTTGCCTAGGCCTATTTGATGTCAAATGTCTTTATGGACTGAAATGTTATCAGCAATAAGATGCAGAGTTGTAGTCTCGAGAATCAGTCTCGGTCTCGAGATAGGTTTTTTATGTCTCGGTCTCGGAACCTATAGTGTATCGGTGAGTTATGTCGTAAATTTATGGAATATTGTTGGTTTAAATTTTAGACTCGTTTAGAAGATTTCAGCAATGCCTGAAATATTTAATTACTTTATACTATTCTGACAGGTGATCGGCTGACAGTTGAGAGAAAAATTGTTTCGGGATTCGGGTCCTATAGTTGTTTTCATTGTTTATTCTGTAATCTGTGCTACCCTGTGGACTAATTGGCGAAAAGCCTAAGTGTTGAACTGTCTTAATCTGTCTTGGACCTTATGTCTCGGTCTCGCTCCCCACTGTCTCGGTCTCGGACCTCACTGTCTCGGTCTCGGACCTCACTGTCTCGGTCTCGGTCTCGAAGTTTTAAGTCTCGCATACAAGAAATCTAGAAGAGTCGCCAGTAGCGGGCCTACGCACACACGCTGATAGATCCCGCTACCGCGGAAATTAGACTATAATAGTTTAAATGCCAGTATTTGGTTTAAACTGGACAATGGCAATTAGGCATAGTCTGCTGACTTTCGGGATCCTACGTTAGAGATGAAGAAACCGTGATAGTCCTAGGACCTCGAAATTTTTGTAGGCAGCAATTCTACGGTAGGGGTTTGGTCATCCGACAACATCAGTTGCAATGTCAGGAAAATGCTAAATATGTAGGCCTATATGCCTACTTCGTAATGCTTTGGCCTTGAGGCTGTTCTCAGGACCCGATGGGGAAACTCAAGACGCTTTCCATACCCTTTAGGAGGCTTAGTCAGATGATGGCGCCTTTGACGCTCTCTTTCTCAAACCCCTTCAGTTTTCATCCTATAGCACAATAGCCTTTGGATCCTCTGACTAAATGTCTCAGGCCGCCCAATTGTGAGTTCGTGATGAGCCACAGAATTAAGTAGGTCTACTGCCTCACGAAAACAACTCTCCAAGGAGACAGTGCAGAAGGAGAAGTTTTTTGAATTCGCACCAAACAAGGCAACTCGGAGACATAGGTATAAATTATTTAAGAAACCAAAAGGGACATTAGGGCAGAAATTCTTCAGTGCAAGAGTTGTAGATTTGTGGAATAGTTTGGATGATAGTACTGTCTCAGTGGACACTATCACAGCTTTTAAGAAGAAGCTAGGAAAATTGGGCTATTAATCATGTTCCAGGTTAATTGCAGTGGTTCTAACACAGACTAAACGTCTTCTGAACCACTTAAAATCCTTGTTATGTTACGTTATGTTATTACATGACAGTGTGTCTGTAGGCCTAAGTGAGCGTGTGCGTTCGTGCGTGCCCATTTTCATTGAATGGCTGTCTACCTCTTATGCTACGTCTCATTTAGCCTAACGCTCATCAATATTTGACCAGATTAAACTTTTAATGGTTTAATCATTATTATCGATGTCGCGAGTAATCGTGTAGGCCATATATATATATAGGCCTTCTGAAGTTTAGTTGACCGATTTTTGATGCTCATTATTCGATATTACAAACTTAAACGATTTCTTTACAAGTGACCGTATGCAGAGAGAGAGAGAGAGAGAGAGAGAGAGAGAGAGAGAGAGAGAGAGAGAGAGAGAGAGAGAGAGAGAGAGAGAGAGAGAGAGAGAGAGAGAGAGAGAGAGAGAGAGAGAGAGAGAGAGAGAGAGAGAGAGAGAGAGAAGGTAGTGGTAATTTCTTGGTGAGCCTCTGCTTCTCGAGACAAATTCTGTACGTTGCCCGCGTGTTATTGTATGAAGCAATAAACGTTAATAAATGAATTGATAATTGAATGAGTGAATGAATGAATGATTGAATGGTATTTCGTTATGGGCGTGCAAAGAGATGTGACGCCATTAAACCTTTAAGTTTAATAATAATAACCCCCAACAACAGCGTCAGATGTATGAATCAAAGGAGCTGTCCATAGATGCTAAGTGAAATGTCGACTCGAATTCTTCCATTGGGTCAATATAGGATAATTCAATCTTGCTGGCAATAAGTTTCTGAAACCCTACTCAAGCCTGGCATATACAGGCCTATTTGTTTATGCCATTCTATATCAGTAGGCTAGGCTTAGATCAAAATAAATAAAACCTAAATCTAAGCGCAACGTAGGCCTAGGCATGGAGTACTAAATATAGATGCTATTTCGGTATCCCCAGCCTAGGCCTGCTTTAAGTCTACGGAGAATATGAATAGTCTGTAGATTTGAAGTTCCACTAAATTTCATGTTTCCTTCCGTTTTCTGTTTCAGCTTCCTCATCACTAACTTCCTTCCGTGTTGTTTCCTCTGTGTCGTAAATTAGGCTTACCATTTCCGGTTCCGCTCTTGTCTCTTTCTTTTTTCCAGGTCGTACGGGTCAACTTTCCGATAGTGACCTTTCCAATCCGGCGGTTGATATTCCGCTGTTGCCCATGGCAACGAGTTGGCATTCTCGAAATCGAACCACAGACTTCGCCTTTTGCGATTAGCACTGACCGTTGGATCAAATCCCGTCGAAAGGTAGGAAGCAAAATCAGGTACCATGGAGCTCCTACTTCTCTTTTCTTTAGCTTCATTTCTCAGTTTTCCACTTCCTCCGAATAACATAGGTACGCCTTGAACAGATACGAGCTTCCGATTTGAACTCTTTCCATCCGCTGTTCCTCCTCTCCTAACGCTAATCTCTTTCTCGTCGTTGTCATTGATTCCCAGTGCTCTATCAGTTTCGCCATGCTCCGTTTTCAAGCCTCTGCAGTCGTGTGCTGTCTCTTTTAGTCCGTCATTATATATCAAGTCGGCCAATCCAACGCTGTCTTGAATTCCCGTTTCTCCGCCGTTGTCTTTATCATCTTCCATTATTCTGTCAGGTATTCGATTCACGGGAACTTTTCCACGCCCATCGCCGCCATATTCACCTCCAGCTACATAACCTTTTCCATCACCCACAGCGATGCTGTGTTTGACATAAACTGCACCATTCGAAGCGCGTTTCCCGATGTAGGTTCTGGCTCGACCCCTTTTTGCGACGTAGATCGGGACCTTATGGTTGATTCCCGGAGCAGATAGGACCTGGTGACGATTCGTAACGACCCCGCGAGGGTGCAATTCCTGCCCAGAAAGTGGCGTTCTTTGGGGTCTGTTTGACATCACTAAGCCTTCGTAGAACTTAGGACCAGTTGGGAATATCTTAGAAGCAGAAACTATCGTGGGTTCATCAGTTTCCCTTGCGTCAAACCAGCCACGCGATCTCGGGTTCCCTGAAACCGACATCAGTTTATTTTTACCTCTTGGCATAATATTTAATTATTTATAAAATAAACCAACGTTGCTTTACTTAGTATATGCCTATACTTGCCAAGAGTCTTCTAAGCTTATGCATACATACATACATATATACATACATGCATACATACATACATGCATACATATATACATACATACATACATACATACATACATACATACATACATACATACATACATACATTCATACATGCATGCATACATACATGCATACATACATACAAACATACAGTACTTGTACTCGTATACTGTTCCGTATATAAGAGTTACAGTTTTCAAAGGCCAGCGATTATACCGTAGGCCTATACCTAATTTAAGGGGTCTATGGATCATATAGGCCTACATACCACTGTTGTAATTTCGCAATTTGTTTTAAGGTAGGCCTAGGCCTTCAAGCCAGACTGTAGCTTGTGTTTCCATAGGTTAAATGGCCTCTACTGTAACAGTTTCAGCTATAATTGTAAACGCAAATTATTAATTACTTATTACAGTACATCAGCTGCAATATTTACTCTAGATTAGACCGTGTCTAGTTTTTTATTCTGTAGCAAATCCTGCTAAACTTAAAAAGAAATTGTTGCAGCTTAAATGTTCTAGTTGGTTCTTTCAGACTCAGACAGTTAGCCATCGGTTCTACCGACGTCTCTACACCCCAAGACGAATACTGAGACCCTCTGTCCCCGCACCTAAAAATCACGCGGCATAAAAAATACCAGCACTAAGTTCTCATACGTTCTACTCCATCACCCAATTAAAATATCAGATATCAGTCCTACCGTGGTATTTATCCTGCAGTGTTATCAGTTTCAGTCCGTGACAGTCGACTGGTGAGCATTGAAGCATAGACAGCGTCGTAATTACCAGCAGAGGGAGTTTCAGTCCAAACGCCATCTGCGATCGTTATAATACAAACATAAATGACGGCTGGTTTAATGTCATTGCTCTGCTAAAGAGCACGCAGTGCAAACACCGCTGGAAAGATCACCACTTTTTACTCCCAAAGACCTTCTTCCTGTTTGCCCGATTATCTCTAAACACTCCGTTTCTCTTATCATTTCATCCTTCTGTTGCTGAAAGTATGTCTGTATGTCTGCAGTCTGCATGGATGTATGTATGTATGTATGTATGTATGTATGTATGTGTGTATGTATGGATGTATGTATGTATGTATGTATGTATGTATGTATGTATGTGTGTATGTATGGATGTATGTATGTATGTATGTATGTGTGTATGTATGTATGTATGTATGTATGTATGTATGTGTGTATGTATGTATGTATGTATGTGTGTATGTATGTATGTATGTATGTATGTATGTATGTGTGTATGTATGGGGGGCCCGATAGCGCATTGGATAACATCCGGCGTGGAGAGCGAGAGGTACCGAGTTCGAGCCACGTAGGACGGATATGCTTTGTATATATATATAGGCTGCTATTAGCGCCGTTGTATTGCAGGCTGTCTGTTCTGTTAGTAGTTAAGATTGTTTCAATTGCATAACATGTAAATGTACAGCGCAGTGCGTTTGTCAGGCGCTTGATTGAAGAAAAGATATTATTATGTATGTATGTATGTATGTATGTATGTATATATGTATGTATGTATGTATGTATGTATGTATGTATGTATGTATGTATGTATGTATGTATGTATGTATGTATGTATGTATGTATGTATGTATGTATGTATGTATGTATGTAGGTATCTGTGCATGTTTGTATGTATTTATCGTATCGTACTGTATCGTTTCTGAGAATTTGTAAAGCGCCTCTTACAGTACTAGCTATTCAGAGGCACTTTCAGCGTGACCGTCCGAGGAAATAAGAAAGTCTTCAAGCAGCGAAGGGATGAGGGTGGGACCCCGACTAAAATCTTGCTACGGATTGACGGGGAGGTCATTCCACATAGAAGGGCCCACGATGGAAAAGGAGCAAATGTATGTATGTGTGTATGTATGCATGTATGTATGTATGTATGTATAAAAAACAGTCCCGACATGGCACCTTAAATTTCTGCATCCTCAACTGTGTCTGTGTGGGTGTCTGTGTCTGTCTGTCTTTGAGTTTGTCTCTATGTCTGTCTGTGTGCCTGTCTGTGTGTCTATACGTCTTTGAGTCTGTTGTATGTCTGTATGTATGTGAGTCTGTCTTTATGTCTGTTCGTGAGTCTGTCTTTATTTTATGTCTGTCTGTTTCTCTGTGTGTCTGTCTGCATTTTGCATTAGAATAGTCGTCGTCGTCGTTGCCTATTTTCGTCGTCGTCATCATCATTATCATAGTCATTCGATCGAGCGACTAATAATTGTAGTTGTAGTCGGTTAATTCGCTTAATCAGTTTTGTCGCATCCAAGATAATTGGATTTGATGCTCTGTTACAGTGACCGTTCCAGCTAATCGTGACACGGACATTTATTCTGCGTATACGTTGGAAGGTCTGATTGCTCTGCAATTGCTTCTATTATAGAACCGGTCCTAGTTTCAGATGGATCGGAAATTTCTAGAGAGTGGAATAAAGTGGGTCAGAAGAATAGACTCGCAAACGTAAACAAAAGAAGGCCAGCAAAGCGTCCGTAAATTTATTGACAATGAGCTTAAATAGACGGTAATTGGACATAAAATTCGTAGAAATGGTAAGGCGTTCATAAACTTTGCGAAGAAACAGAAGCGAGTTGAGGATGATCATGAGCCAGAAGGCCTCAAAAGGAAAAGAAGAAGGAAATAGGACAGAAAGACAAAAGAAAGAAAGCCAATGGAACGAAAGAATTATTTTATAAGAAGATGCATGGATTGCCTAAAAATGAAGGTCAGCCAGGGGTTTGACTTCATTTTTTAAGCGACAGGAGGTATATTTGAGCCAAGGTGCCTATAGTTCATTCTTTATCTTCAGGAGGAGAAGAAAATGAAGCAGAGGAAAGACAGAAAAAGGAAAGAAAGAAAGAAAGAACGAAATAATTAAAGAAGATCGGTTCCTTAAAATTTCATTTCTTTCTTCAGAGTTTTAAGTAGGCTATATAGAACACTAATAACTAGACTTTCTAACAGAAATCGAGCCCGTGTTTCTTTTCTTTCTTCAGAGTTTTAAGTAGGCTATAGCACACTAATAACTAGACTTTCTAACAGAAATCGAGCCCATGTTTCTTTTCATTCTTCAGAGTTTTAAGTAGGCTATAGCACACTAATAACTAGACTTTCGTGACAGTAATAGAAAAGACGGTAACAGGAAGACAATAATAAACTATAATTAATACTTTCGTCTAAACAAGAAGCCTGCATAAACGGTTAGCTATTACCTGGAGTTACATAATAGGCTATTTAAGTAACATTTGAATTGCGTCTGTCAATAGGCCTAGTTCATATTTCACTTAATGCCACAATGATTGAAGTTACCCAGCGTAATTGGATACAAATAGAGTCCATTGGCTGAGTGCCACAGTATCAAGGGAGGTACTAAATCTGAAGCACAGGGTCAGCAACGTAGGCCAGTCGAGATATTGGTCCTTTGTTGCAGTGCGGACGTCCGCCATGGGGTGGGTTAATACAATATGCGGGGAGGGGTCCAAAAGCAGGTCATTTTTGTGGACGTCCTTAAAGGTCGACCCCAAAGACAAATGACAGACAATCTAACAATAAAGACCCGAGTTTTAATTAATCTAAGATTTTTCTCATGAAAAACGATTTTTATAGCCTTTCAATGTAGGCTTCACTGTCGGAACCACTGCTGAATAGCAGTGGTTCCCAAACACTTTACACCAAGGGCCAAATATTGTTTAACTCCCAGCGGGACACACATCTTTATTACAACAATGTTTTCGGTATAAATAGATACAATTAAGTGAAAGCTGTTCAAATATTAAACAATCATGTTGTTAACTATGCCCCTCCCCATTGGGGGAGGGATAGTTTAATGGCAACACTTTTGCTTGAAGAACACAATATCTTGAGAGACGCGGTTCGATACCCGTATCCTATTGGTCGACTCAGCCGTCCACTCTCTAGGAGGCAGCTGTAAAATGAGTGGGTGCCTAACAGGCTGACAAGACGGGTGCTCAATAAGATCATGAAATTTATATCGTCATGTTTCAATGTTACTTACTGGTGTTTGTTAGTGAGCTTGTAAATAAACACGAATATAATTGTTATTATTTCAGTTAAATGGAAACTTCATGTGAATTAGAAAAACTATAATAATTGTAGAGGTCGAAACGCCGTTCATAATTCAATACGTGGCACTTAAACGCTTAGCAAGCTACCTTGTATGATGGACCAAGAGCGGCCTTTGTTCTGGCTTTTTATCTGGTAAAAAATTATTGTAGGTTGATTTCGGAACTTTGTTTTTTATAGAAATTCTTTCTTAGATCTGATCCACGCTGCTGGACATTGAGAACTGAGGTCTGAGTGGGTGCTCGTGCAATGTCGTTCCAAATTGTATTTCTCTCACAACGGATGCAAAGAAGCCACACTATAGGCAGACCGTGTTATCGTTCTGTCTAGAACATTTTATTTGTCTTGCCATTCTGAATAGAATTCGTGCATGGCACTCCTCTCATGTGTTGGTCAGTTGGGTGATGTCAAGGCCGGAGCAAAAGCAACCCCTACCTTAATTCAGTTTCTGTCTCATCAGAAATAGCTAGAATCTAGTCCGCCGTTTAAATCTCTGAAATAAGCAAAGTGGCTCATCAAACCTAAGCGCACGTCCCTCCTATCAGAGAAAAATATCCATTTTATAAAATGGCCAGAAAGTTTTCAGTAGTGAGAAAGGTTTGATGGGCCAACTATGGAAAGAGCTGTGTGGGGGTACTGCAGGCCAGCGAACCACAGTTTGGGAACTACTGATGTGCAATACATACAGTCTATCACGGACCAGATCGCAATGTTATTTGTTAGCAAATATTAGGTTACCACCCATGGCAAGCGCGCACGGCGCAAAACAATGAAGAGGCAGCCGCAACACTGTATAGGGATGAGGATAACCAGATGACTCGTCTGAAGAGAGTATACTGCCTGTAGCAAATGTCAGACGACGTGTTACTGCCATGTGTTCGCATGCTCGGAAAGCCCAAGCACATAATAGAGTTCTTTTTTGTGGGGAGCTTATTAACAATGACAGCCCTGTTAGATACATTGGTAAGAGCGCACGTCCAGTGCGTTCGGGTGCCACGTTGCTTATTTCAGAGATTGAAACCGCGGGCTAGATCCTAGCTGTTTTTGATGACACAGAAACTGAATTAAGAAAGGGGTTGAAGAAGAGTCTGAACCAGAAATAATAATAATATTAATAATCTTTATTGAAACAATCCGGTTGACAAACCGCAACCGGTTACAGTGTACAGTATGCAATTGAAAGAATTCACAAGAACACAAATGACAGAAGACATAAATCTTAACTACTAACAGAACAGATAGCCTGCAATACACGGCGCTAATAGCAGCCTACATAGCATGTCCGCCTACGGTGCTCGATCTCGGTACCTCTCACTCTCTATGCCAGTGTGTTATCCAATGCGCTATCGGCCCCCCCCCCCATTGGCTTATAGACAAATAACAACATAGTTACCTCTTTACGACCATTCATTGAACAATCCAAAGGAAACGCGACGGCGCCTCTTTAGTCGGCACAAGACTTCGATAGCAAAACTCTCACAGCACGTAGGTTATACTGTACTCAAGTGCAATAGGCTACTAAAATACTCTCGTTATTTCTGACTGTCTCCTCCACTTGTGACAAATCCCTGTTAACAAAAGCACTGTTCTCTTAACATCAGTCACTAACCATTCTTTAACTGTAGCTATCAATTACAAAACATAGCCTAAAACTGTGAAGCGACCGCGACGCGCATGAGAGCCATCGGGATATCTTCACCCATTACACATTGGCTTAGGAGTGCGCGCTCATTCATCAGGCCTACAGCTAGGCGACGATAGCCATAAGTAGATATCTTGAAGGGGCGTTATATAAATGATCTGAATAAATGAATTAGTCGAAACATGAATAGATGTGTGGACACGTTGATTGATTAATGAAAGAATGACTGAATAGCAGTGCCGGATTAAGGCATAAGCCAGATAAACCATGGCTTAGGGGCCCGCAACGTCTTGGGGCCCCAAAATCCGGAGAAATTAAATCAAATTGTTGTAGCAAATTCCTAATTTTGTATAATTTTAAATAATTTAGCGCCAGTAAGTTTTAGTTACTACTTACTGAATACTGACCCTAGTTGCATATTCACACTTGCAGTCTGTACAGGGGCCCCCAAAGACCGACGGCAGACGTCAATGGCTCAAAGTGAAACTCTAATATTTCCCATTCTGTGTCGACCATATTGACACATAGATCATCTTGTCCATGTGGTTAAACAAATCTCATCCTGGATGACCTAAAACCTATTGTACCTGAACCCCTCTAAAACTGAATTCATTCTTATAGGCCCCGAGCAACTCAATAAAATTTTCTAGATCCCTCTATTTCCCTCAACCTTGACTCTGTATCCACCCACACATTCTCCTGCTCGCAACCTAGGTGTCATTTTTGACCAGAATCTTAGCGTTTCCGATCACATCACCCATCTTTCCCGCTCATGCTTCATGCACATCCGTGACCATCGTAGAATCCGCCCTGTACTCGACTTCAAAACTGCATCTACAATCGATACATCTATAGTCCACGCCATGCAAATTAGATCACTGCAATGCTCTTTTTCTGAACATAGGCATCACCCAAATAAGCTAAATGATGTTTGCGCGACCTGTTTCTGCGGGACCACTTTTGGAATTTGTTAATTTGTATAGCCACATATTAAATTATTGACGATGCATCAACTGCGGTAGATACAACGCTGCTACATTATGTATGTATATTAGGGTGGTCCTTATTTTACAACTGTCAAAATTCCACCGTCCCACCCTCCAAATAGGTTCTCCCTTTGTAGAAACTACTTGGTATAAAATTTCTTTAATATTGGTCAATGTTTAGGGTATGCTCAATCCACTTGAAATTTTTGCCTATTTCCTGCAATCGCGCAAACAAAAGGCTTCCGCTATGATATTATGATGAATCATTCGAATGCAGTGCGGTAGTGTAAATGGTCAAGCACAATAGCGCATTCTACTACGTGTAGTTCATAGTACAGATCCATTCTGCTCTTTGAGTCCAGTCCCAGCAGTTTGGTACGAAGCAGAAGCGAGACCCTGGAGGACAGTAGCATTGTGGCTATCGTGGTACAGCTTGCGGTGTTCCTTGATGACAAGAAGAGCAAATTGAGCTGCCCCTCATCTTTTGTCAGCAAATCATTGTATTCTTGCATCAGTGCCACTCCTCGTTCTGCAGTATCGTCAACGAAGCTTGAACACCGTCTTCTGCTTGAGGATAGTCTGGATTTGTTAGCAAGACCTCCGGGTTGACTTCCAGGAAGGAATCTGGCAGGTCAAGATTCTTGAAGAAATTACGCGAGTTTGCGTGCTCGCGGTCACAAATCACATAATCTTAATTCTGGAATCTTGGACAGGTCCAGATAAATAAGTTTAGGAGGATCCTCCTTTCCTTTCTGACTGAGTCCTTCCACCATTGTTCTTACTCGACTACATTGGTCAAAGAAGGCTTATACTATCAGCTTTTTAGATACCAAAGCTACCCACACTACTTCAGAACACCCTTGGATGCTGGCGAGTCAAATGTCGTGAGTAGTTTCAATGGTTTCAAGTCACTGATCGGAGCTGCAGCTGGTAGACGGGAGCGGCTATAGGAACCAGAACTTTATACACACCCCGACACCAAAGACGCAGAAATGTTCAAGATCTTATGCTTCTCGTTTCGTCAGTTTGACGGCTGAATCTCTGAACAGGAAGATCTTGAGCGTATTTATTAATCTTGCCATGAATCGGGCACGGGGTTGACACCCGGTTTCATGAAGGAAACTCTGGGAGGTGGAAAGTCCATGACCTCAGCCGAAATAACGCAGAGTGAATCTGCAATGACCGGAACTTCCACGCCAGGCTTGTAATCTGTGACAACAACATTGGACCACTGTGGTGCTGAAGGCTTCCTCCAAAAGAATTTCATGGGTATGATGCTTGCATGCGAAGTAGAGCACTTTTCTCTCCAGCAGCTTCTCTATCAAAACGCAAGCTCCTTTCTTTCGTCCTCTGTTGCTGAAAGTTGCATCAAACAGAGTCCGTCGATGCAATCCTTAACGCCCTCAATCATTGCATATCCCATTGCATATGTCATTGCCTGACCGAAGTTGTTTCAATCCCAGATCCTGGAACAATGACTGGTAATAATTAATTATCGGTCCACTTTCTCGTCTCCTGTAGTCTCTATCTTCGAAAACTGGTATAGCAAACTACTGTTAAACTGCGCTGGGGCAGCTGCTTTTATACTGCTTTTCAGTGGCATCTGGTGTCACCCTCCTTTAACATATTCATTAATTTGTTTGTTGTACGACTGCATCAACTTGATATACGATGTAACATCAACTCGCTATTAATTGGCTGCCTGCTCTACGCACCTACAACCCGTTGCATTGTAAAGGTTAAAATATCTGACAAGTTGCAATGCAATTCCAATGGAGTATACCGTAGTTAATAGCTAGTTATTCATTATCAAAAGGGTTCTATTTATCAATTATTAAGCTATATCAGCCAAGAAAAGACAAAGATATGAAAAATTGAATAGAATGTACTTCACATCTGAGTATATAGTATATTCTTTAGCCTTAAGCCCCATGTACTTATTGGGATAGAAACTTTTTAACCATTGGCAATTTCGCATAGTTATACTTTTGCATAGCATCACAAAGAAGTGGATTGAGCATACCCTAAATGTGCACCAATCACAACCATTTTTGGCAGCAATAAGTTTCTACTAGAGGAGTATCAGATGAGAGGGTGGGAGCCAGTAAAAATTTTAAAAAAAATTGTCCCATGTTGCTAAGGACCACCCTAATGTATATATGTATGTATGTATATATGTATGTATATATATGTATGTATATAATATATACATACATATATACAGGGTGGGCCAATAGGAATGCAACAACTTTGACGCCTTATAACTTAAATATTTTTTATCTGAGCGTCTTGTCCAATATATCAGATTGAAGGTAATTATCCATTTTATCATGCTGCAAAATATCTACGAGATACTGTTACGACCTTTTGAGATAATGCTATTAATATTCGATGTGCCATTTTCTTGCCATAAAACTGCAAGAAAAAACAAAAGTCTGAAACTGAAGATGTCAATTCAAAACAATCACTTAGTACTAACAATTAATATCTTTAGTGAATTTACCATCAGTCAAACAAATACTCAATATGTCCACCACGTGCTTTAATGACTGCATCAACACGAGACGACCACAGTGCCACTGATCGATGGCTGAGTCCACCAGTGCTTGGGGGTTATCTCAGCCCAGCAGCAAAGAATCACTTCTTTCAAATGTTCAACGTCACGTATCGGTTCACGATAGACCAGTTGCTGAAGACAACCCCAGATCGAATAGTAAACCGGGTTTAAATCCGGACTGTTCGGTGAACAGTTCTCCGGTTCAATTAACTCTGGCACGGTAGCGTTCAGATAGGCAACTGTATGACGTGAACGATTCGCCAGCGCTCCATCTTGCTGAAAGATGTAGGCCTAACCATCAACTCCAGACAGTTGGCGAATATCACGTAGCAGTCCTCTTGCGAGTACTTCATCGAAGTAATAAACACTGTTCACCTTAGCCTTTGGAGTAACAAAGAATGTTGTCTTGGCTGCAAATTAACTCTTGGACTTGTGCAGTGTTCGCTGCTGTGCGCGCAGAACGTTTGCGACCACAGTTGCGGCTGTTAGACGTTTCCGTAGCATCAATTTGTTTAATCAATCAATGTAGAGCACATTTATTCCATTTTCTAGAAGGGAATTCTATCATCATCTGATGTGCATTGTATCCTTTTTCTGCTCTTAAAATTCGGATTAAAATTTTATCCTCTTCCGTGAGCGGCGTCATGATGTTCAATATTTACATTCAAAATTGAGAGGTGTGCGCCGCACCGAAATTTTATAACAACGGTGCCGTATATCAGTGCAAGATTTGACAAAGTAGTAGAGTGGATGATTACTTTCAATTTCGTATATTGGGCACGATGTTCGGATAAAAATTGTTCAAGTTATATCAATTCAAAGTAGTTGCATTCCTATTGGCCCACCCTGTACATACATACATATCATGTATGGGATATGTATTGTATTTATTGTATTGTATTTAGGCCTACAGTACGACCTAATCAGAGGCGCTCCCAGTGCGAAAAGTCCCGAGAGAAAAGTCTTAAGAGCATACGGGCAGAGACAGAAGTAGGCTACCCCAGTGGCGTAAATCATGGGGGGGGGGCAGAGGGGACTGTCCCCCAAAGTTTTTACTTAAGCCCTTCTGACCCCCCCAACTTTATACATAATTATTGCGAACTACTGGTGTTGGTATTCCTCTCTTTCCTCCATTTCGCTCTCTTCCTCCCTTTCCCCCATTTCGCTATCTTCCTCCCTTTCCTCCATTCGCTCTCTTCCTCCCTCTCCGCCCTTTCGCTCTCTTCCTCACTTTCCCCCATTTCGCTATCTTCCTCCCTTTCCTCCATTCGCTCTCTTCCTCCCTCTCCTCCATTCGCTCTCTTCCTCCCTTTCCCCATTTCGCTCTCTTCCTCCCTCTCTTCTCCATTTCGCTCTCTTCCTCCCTTTCCTCCATTTGCTCTCTTCCTCCTTTTCCTCCAATTCGCTCTCTTCCTCCATTTCCTCCATTTCGCTCACTTCCTCCCTTCCCTCCATTTTGCTCTCTTCCTCCCTTTCCTCCAGTTCGCTCTCTTCCTCCCCACCCTCCATTTTGCTCTCGTCCTCTCTTTCCTCCATTTCGCTCTCTTCCTCCCTCTCCTCCCTTTCGCTCTCTGCCCCTTTCCTCCATTTCGCTCTCTTCTTCCCTTTCCTCCATTCGCTCTCTTCCTCCCTTTCTGGTATTGTGCACGTGTCACATATTGGCATATTGCTAGACTGAGACTATGAATTTTGCTGTGTACAATCATATCTTGCGAAGGAAAAACTCCCTCATGCTTGAACACTCCATGCAAGTTGCAAGCCTATTACTATTTACCAAGACAAAAACACGGACAAAGATATACGAGACGAAGGTAAATGTAGGATACAAACGATTTTCCTCTAGTCTATGGGTCGGAATGTTGTACAATGCGAAACTTGCGAAAGCAAGATGAGAACAGAATTATTACAGCAGAAATTAGTTTACTGCAGAGGATCGCGGGATTTCAAGGCTTCAGAAAATAAGAATAGCTGGCATGTCTAATACATTAGGGGTCGAAACAACTCTGCTAGACACAGTAAAGACTCAGATGGTTTGCACATACTCGTAATAGAGAGAATACCAGCTGACCGAATACCACACAATGCACTATACATGCAATTAAGATTCGAAGGAAAAAGAAACAATGGCAGACCAACACAAACAATAGAAAAGCAAAACTTACAATCAAATCTGAGATAGGTCACTTACAAGGTATTAATTTTAGTATAATGATTCACATGGATTGAATTCCTTCCTTTCCTTCATTCGCTCTCTTCCTCCCTATCCTCCATTCGCTCTCTTCCTCCCTATCCTCCATTCGCTCTCTTCCTCCCTTTCCTCCATTCGCTCTCTTCCTCCCTCTCCTCCCTTTCGCTCTCTTCCTCCATTTTCCTCCATTTTCGCTCTCTTCGTCCCTCCCTCCATTTGCTCTCTTCCTCCCTTTCCTTCATTTCGCTCCCTTTCTCCCTTTCCTACGTTTCGCTCTCTTCCTCCCTTTCCTCCATTTCGCTCTCTTCCTCCCTTTCCTCCATTTTGCCCTCTTCCTCCCTTTCCTCCATTTCTGCTCTCTCTTCCTCCCTTTCCTCCATTTCTGCTCTCTTCCTCCCTCCATTTGCTCTCTTCCTCCCTTTCCTTCATTTCGCTCCCTTTCTCCCTTTCCTACGTTTTCGCTCTCTTCCTCCCTTTCCTCCATTTCTGCTCTCTTCCTCCCTTTCCTCCACTTTGCCCTCTTCCTCCCTTTCCTCCATTTCGCTCTCTTCCTCCATTTCGCTCTCTTCCTCCCTCTCCTCCATTTCGCTCTCTTCCTCCCTTTCCTCCATTTCGCTCTCTTCCTCCCTACCGTCCATTTCGCGCTCTTCCTCCCTCTCCTCCATTTGATCTCTTCCTCCCTTTCCTCCATTTCGCTCTCTTCCTCCATTTCGCTCTCTTCCTCCCTCTCTTCTCCATTTCTTGCTCTCTTCCTCCCTTTCCTCCATTTCGCGCTCTTCCTCCCTCTCCTCCATTTGCTCTCTTCCTCCTTTCCCCTCCAAGTCGCTCCTCTTCCTCCCTTTCCCCATTTCTGCTCTCTTCCTCCCTTTCCTTCATTTCGCTCCCTTTCTCCCTTTCCTACATTTCGCCCTCTTCCTCCCTTTCCTCCCTTTTCGCTCTCTTCCTCCCTTTCCTACATTTCGCCTTCTTCCTCCCTTTCCTCCCTTTCGCTCTCTTCCTCCCTTTCCTCCATTTCGCTCTTTATTTCACTGGTTCTATGTAAGGGCATATTCTGAAATTTTCATAAATACCTGCTTCTCCCATATAGTAACTCAGTAGGAAAGAGACCTGATTTCTCCGAGTTAATGACATTAGCTATTTTGGACCAGATGACATTTAGCCTACGATGATTTAAACTACTGTCGGTCTGTGATCGAAATTTCAGAAGTGCCACGAAATTTTCAGAGACAGAGTCATGAGTCAGAGTCCACGAAGGAAAATGTTTTTGCCGACCTCACAATAACAAAGTCTGCACAATAGAAATTCAACGAATAATAATCTAGAATGTAAATAAGTAGCCTAATCTAAACGGTTTGTATTTTTGACAGCTGTTAAAATCTTTACGCAGTTGTGTAGGCCTAACTGCGTAGCCTAATGCAAGTTAGCCTACGCACCTGGTCCAACCAATTATAATAAGTAATAACTGCGATATAGGCCTATCGGCTGTCTAAGTTTGTGTGAAGACAACAGCCACTTCACAAAGGTCGAGGAATTTGAATTTTCAGATCTTCAAAGCCAGTTTGCTGGCTGTTAATTGACATATTCTGTTGAAATTATATAGAGGTGTCCCTACTTAGCGGGATCTTTGATCCCTTCAGGGCCTTAATTCCCTTGTAGCATTCAACAATCCATAGGCTACTTAAAAGTGCAATCTGATTTGTAATGTTATTGTTTATTGTTGTTTGGCTACAAATAAACGATTGATTGATTGATTGATTGATTGATTGATTGATTGATTGATTGATTGATTGATTGATTGATTGATTGATTGATTGATTGATTGATTGATTGATTGATTGATTGATTGATTGATTGATTGATTGATTGATTGATTGATTGATTGATTGATTGATTGATTGATTGATTGATTGATTGATTGATTGATTGATTGATTGATTGACTTAGGGGGCGTATACAGACAGCACGGCCGGTAGGCCTATAATACGGGAACCTAGGATATTTCGACCGAGAATTAAGGCTACTTGCCCTAATGAGTTCAGCTTCGTTTAGGCTAGCATAGTCAGCAATTTTGTGAGGCACTTTTAAAATATTATGCACATTTTGACATAGGCTACACGCGTAGAAAATGTGGAGAACCATAGATTTAAGATATTGCGCTCAGGTCAAGCATTCTATGCTGCCCGGTGGTTGACAGTGCGCATGCGCCATCTCTATGGAAACCTCACAACAGCGTAAGGCGTTAACATTGCTGCTGTAAACACCCAGAGGACTAATAATTATTAAAGTTGTCCGAAACAGTTTTGCAAGTTCTAAACAAATATTTTTCGTTACACATTTCGTTAGAAAAACAAGCAGACATGTACAAGTTAGATTTGCCGGTGGACTACAAAGAGGCGGCCGCCAGAGAGAGGCGGCGTTTGCAGGAGGAACAACGAAAGAGTCGAATATTCGACTCCAAGACTAGACTTATAGGAATCGATAAACAGGCGCTCGAACAGCAGATTCGAGATCGCAAACAGATGGAGGCCATGGAAAAAAAACGAGAAGAAGCATTCGGTATGAAATTGATATACCGCTAGCTGTAGTCATCGTCGTCATTTTTATCATATAGTTACAAATACATACCCGTATGATGTGATGTCATAAGTATATATTATAAATATGACAATGGGCGTTATATGTGTGTGTGTGTGTGTGTGTGTGTGTGTGTGTGTGTGTGTGTGTGTGTGTGTGTGTGACGCCATTTATATAGTAGATATCTTACGGGCAGAAAGATATTTCTAGATTTCTGCAAAAGGTTAAGCGAGGCGGGTTCCTACTAGCGACACCCCTATGGTATCCAAACTGGTGAATAAAGCTGATGAGTCACTGTTCTTTGTGATCAAAACTAATATTAAACTATTGTCCTTCGTTGGCTGTGCCCTCAACCAATTCCATATGCCCTCTGTCCAAGGCCCCATCAATTGTCGTTCCCCTATAAGGGACTCCAAGAACTTTATCCCAGTTTATAAGGACATTTATTAATCTATTAAATATGCCTAGGATACCTGCATATGATTATCTGGTTTCTTTGTAATGCAATGTGTTCTGATACTGCGAGTTTGAATAAACGAATATTCTGTTCTATTGTATGTGTTTTCGATTCTTTCAATTACAGCGGCAGATTCAAAGCGATACGATATGATCGCAGAGCTGTTGGAGAGACGCCAGGACCAAGACATGCGCGAATTGAATGCTGCTCTCAATGAGTTCCGGATGCTTCATCAGCAGCCGTCCAGCCGCCGTGAATGGGATCTCTATGATCCTGATCGACTGAAGAAAGATCGACCTGCTAGAGTGAGCGACGATGATCCAAGGTGTGGCGTTTCCAGTCTGCAGAAGTTCGAAGGGGAAGACTTAAACAGCAAAGTAATTTTAAATTTGATTGTCATCTAGCATATTGTTATTCTCAGATTTATCATCTATTAATTAATATAAACTAGAAAGTTGTTCATTTTGTGTCTAGCACATATTTTTTAAAAGTGCATAGTTTGAATCTTTTGTTGCTTCAAATGGCGTATTTTTTGCATTTTTAAGTAACTGATCTGGATTTAGGGTTCAAGGGGAAGTGTTTCTCTGATTGCCTCTAGCTAATTCGAGCAGAAATTAGTTACAAGCAGGAATAGAATTTCAATAACATATCAGTCTTCATTTAGAACCTACAGTACAGAGTGTTGCTTATTCTCCTGCAAATATCTAGCATGGGTTCCATTTTAAAAGATATTAAACCTAAACAAAGTACTGGTAAGTGTTAAGAATAGGTCAAATGATGTCAGGTTTGTTTGCTGCTACCTTAAATATGATCACTTTGCCCATATACAGCAATAAAAATTGTAATCAAATAGCCGATGAGTGTGTACTAAAAGTGACTGGGAAACCAATGCAGCTTGTCAATAAAGTGTTAAGCTAAACTTTACCATAGTACCTGAATTGAATGCACCCAACACAAACTATTCAGTAAAACTATTAGGAAATATTAGTTAGATGTCAAACCTGATCTTTAGAAAGCTTAAATGGCCAAATGAATTGGCACCCATCTGTGCAAGATACTTTAGTAAAAACATGGTTCTGGTTTTTCTTCTACAGGCTCGGTCAAAATTCCAGGAGGAACAGCGACGGCGATGGGCCGAGCAGCAGATGAATGAGAGGAAGCAGGCAGAAGAAAACCAGAAGAGAGCAGACTATTTGTATCAGCTGAAGATGAAGGAAATGGGACAGAGAGCCTCTGAACTGGAACAGGCGGAAGAGGATTGCCGCCGAGCAATAACACAAGCGAACAAGGACTACAACGCAGCTCTGGTTGGTTGAGTCAAAATGGTTTAACTGGTACAACTAGTACAGATATGGTTCGTTTGCTACATTGCAGAAGACCATGAAAGGTTGTTGGTGGCAAGGCAGACAATGAGTGATGAAAATGATTATAATGCCACAATAGTGTTGATGTATGTCTGTATGAATATACTTGTATGCATGTATAATTGTATATGTATTTGCTCAAATTCACTTCCTTTCTTCAAAAAGCGGCTCAGCACTCATTATGTAATTTCTGCTTGGCTTTCAAGCACTTGGATATCTAACTGCATCTTCTCCTGGCGGCTGACTATCCATGCCTAATATTCAACTGTCAGTGTGACCTTTCACGTGTTACAAAATTAATAATAATGATAATATGTATATATGTATGTATTTATGTGATATTTATATAGTGCCTTTAAAAATGCATTAAAGGCACTGGAGAGCCTCAATATATGATGATGATTATGATGATGATGCTGGTGATGATAATGCTGATGATCAAAAGAACAACAGTGATGAAGAATGTGCATTGCCTTGATTTGTTGACATAGGCTCGTGAGCAGGAGACGAGGAGTGCCGTGAAGAGACAACAGGACGAGGACGACAAGCGAACAGAAATTGCAAATCATCTGTATGGAGACTTCCTGACTGAGAATCCGGCCGCAGCTCAGAGTGCCTTTGGCTCCCATCGTGTCGTTCCCGACAGATGGAAGGGCATGAGCCCTGAACAGATCGCAGAGATTCGGAGACAGCAAGACATCCAAAGAAAGGAGGCTGAGGTTTGTGGCACTGCCATTCCTAGCTTAATTTGTATATGTAATAGTTTTAGGACTTTTTCATATTGCCTAAAATACACATCTGAACTTGATGATATAAACTGGAACTTCTTTGTAAGATTAAATCTGGAGCCATATAAATTGTGATGTTGTAACCAGGTTCTGTTATACTGAGGTCACACTGTGATGATGAATACAGTTAGGGACCCTGACTATCTTTTATCAGCAATTGCTTGCAATGAAGCATGCCATGACCATCGACCAAATAGCAACTGGTCAGGTTCTTTCAAACCACCTGGGTGGCAATTATTGCCTTGAGCAACATCTGCTTCAGTGTCATGGTGCTATAACAGTGCCCCAGTTGGATTGTAGGTACCCCTTCTTGCCCCATGTGTGGGCAATCACGCATTTTACTATAGAACAGCAAAATTTCTCATATGATACTGTATCAATCAATCATCAATCAATTTATTGTTCCCAACGATACATAACAAACATAAACAATTAGACACAACTCTATCATAGTTTAAAAGGTACATCTTACATGCACATCTTAATTGATCAGTGATATATTAATAAAAAAATACCAAGAACTGATGCGATAAAACTTTGGAGCAAACATTTGGCAATAAAGATAATAACATGTCACAGGCATTATATTATTGCTCATTGGCTAACGAAGGTTAGAGTCATGTCCTCTGGCACGGGACAAAGGATTGCTTCGACAATTTCAACATGTCCCATGGGAAGGGACATAGGATAGGAAAAGGAATGTAAATAATAATAATGAAACAAAACTTAATAAGTTTCTCAAATGTATGTTCCTCCAGAGGATAAAACAAGAGGCCAAGCGACTGGAGGATGAGCATGACAGAATACGCACAGCCCAGGCACGCGCTGCCATGCTTCTTGAGCAGCAACACGAGGGTCGACAGAAGGACATCGAGAAGCAGCTCTACGAAGAAAACCACCGATTGGCTCGTGAACAGAAAGCACATCAGGACTTCCTGAACAACGACGTCTATACTAACAAACCGACCGCGGCGTACTTCATGCAATGGAACACGACGACACGATAAACATTAGGAATAGACGTAGTGCATTGAGTTATAAGCAATCAGGGTGATTGTTAATCAAATGCCATTTTGATCAAAATGGTCTATCTACAAAATGTGCATCTTATCCTTGCTTTTTAGGAGGTTGATTGTTTTAAACATCCTGTATTTCAGTTTTGTGGTGCAGGATATATTGTTCTGATAACAGAAAATGAGAAATGCTTACTGACAATGTTAAAAATGAAAAATAAAACAGTTTATGATCTTTGCTGTGTATGATGAACAATTTGAGTGGTTTTATGTGACGTATGTGTGTGTGTGTTAGAACTGTGATAAACAAAATGTTGACCAGTTCAAATGAAATTGAAAAAAAGATATCAACATTATGCAAACTTTACGTAAAACTTACCAAACATGTATGCTATAGAGCAGTAGTATTAGTTGATTCCACAAAATTTAAATAACATAATGATATCACTGACAAAAAATTATGCGAACTTTACGTAAAACTTACTAACCATGTATGCTATAGAGCAGTAGTATTTTATTAGTTGTTCCTACAAGATTTAAATAACATAGTCATATCACTGACAAAAGTTAGCTTTCCTTCTTTGACTAGCATTTAGGCTTGAAGACTCTGTAGTATGTGTCTGAAATCTTCATGTATTGGTCTTTTGGTTGAGCCATGATGTAGCACTGTTTTAGGCTCTCATGCATTCCACGTTGCTGCCTGTAAGGAATGAAACCAGTGTTTTTGCATGCTAGACATCTTTTTCTTCTTTCAAGAAAGCCTCAGAACTTACCTTTTCTCGTTGGCTTTCAAGGGTATCTAACTGCTCCTCACCTGGTGACTGATTAACAATCGTGCTTCAGATTAACATTTTTTGTGTCTTTGCACACATTTTAAATGTTATTAATAATAATTGCTGTGATATGAAATGAACAGAGAATACTGAAGGGTTTCTTACTGTAGTTTCAGTATTGCTTTGAACATTTTGTGACGTGTTTTATTAAATAAAATTGTGTGCTTTATACATTTACTATAAATGGTTTATGTAATTTTATCTGTGTAATGTTTTAACTTTTTATACCTTCCCTGTGATCGTATAAACTGTAGAGCTTCTGAGGTAGGTGCCTGATGCTTCACCAATGCACGCAAAAAACAACCTTGTTCAGATCCCATGTTAGTTACTATTGTCCAGCTCTAGGCTGAAGATTATGAGTGAGACATTGAAATGTTAATTGAGAGATTTTTTATTATATTTTAGTTGCACTAAGCTGAAGACTGCACCTAGTTTGGTCAGTACAGTATTCGCTCAGTTTAAATTGTTGTGTGTACACTGTATAATAGCATGTTTAAACTAGCAATGCAAATCATTATGCTAATTTTATTGTAGGTTGTGATGTTTAATAAACGTGTTGAAGTGGACTGAGTTGCTACTCTAAAAGAACTTAAGTAGATATCTGAAAGTGATATCAGAGATGTTTTTGGATCTTCTGATTTCAGAAGAGGTCCAAAACTTTTGTGATGCTAAATCCATAATGATAAGGGCCATGGGAAAACAGTTCTCATATGCAAAAGCAAAACAGTTTTGGAATAAGACATGTGAACATTTGGAAACCCTGCAGAAAATGCATCTGCAGAAAATGCGTTAAAATTATACTTGTCAATTGTCAGTTGGATAAAGCCGATGGGGGGGGGGGAAGTGGGCAATAGGCATAGCTACATTGAGGCACTTGCTTTTATACACTGGAACTTCGACTGACTAATGACCCCAATGACCAGGATTTTGCCAATGGTGTGTGACGTTGCCTCCTCTTGAATTTAAGTCTCACTACGTGGGGTCAATGAAAACTGGTGTATGCCACCAACAAAGATTCCTTGTTTCTATTATATGTATAGTCTATTAACATAACAGATTTACAGAATTAGCATATTTTCAACAGACATTCTGAAACACACAACTTCCAAACTTCTATGCATAGGATACATTCTGTAATCTTCATAAATTTCCTACTGGTTTTGTTTTCATCGACTGACGTGTATTTACGAACTGACCATCTCATGCATGAAATTCAACAAGTTTAGGTCTCAGCTGATTTACACAAAGCAGGATTCGATGTGACGAATTTCTATAAGTTTACAAATAAATTTCTTAAGAATTTAAGCTGTTGCAAATGTGCTAATTTATTAAACGAAATGTTACAAAATGCTAGGATACTGACATCATACTGTAATATTTTAATTTTCAAAATGGTTTGGTGAGAACATACCTCAGCAGTAATGTCTTGTATGTTACAGTATGTAGGACCTATAGGAAGCCCATATAACAATATTCCCACATGGGCTAAATATATCCTACATATTGGGACCACATAGATAGGACATACGATGCCCATTCTCCCATAATGTGAATACTGTCTTATGGGCTTTGTGTGTCCTACATACAAGACATAACTGCATGGGATTATTGTAGAAAACGGCAAAAAATCTACAAATTTAAAGAACGCAGCCCTCTGTCCAAGGAACCAATAGAATTACACTTGCCCTCTGCCAAAAAAGTCTGTCCACCTTGTTAATTGGTATTTCCGGTTTCATCTCTCTCTCTCTCTCTCTCTCTCTCTCTCTCTCTCTCTCTCTCTCTCTCTCTCTCTCTCTCTCTCTCTCTCTCTCTCTCTCTCTCTCTCTCTCTCTCTCTCTCTCTCTCTCTCTATATATATATATATATATGTATGTATATATATATATGGTATATATATGTATGTATGTATGTATGTATGTATAAATGTATGTATATATATATATATCGAAAACTTCACGCCAAACTCGTAAATTTCACTCTTCTGCAGCGATAACGACTATCAGGAGAATAGTATACAGATAAATTAACGATAGCCAGCCATGCACTGTTAAGACCGTTAACACATTTATAACAAGCACTGACATGCATTATAAATAACGCTAGATAAACTTACATTTCCCTATTGCTTGCCTTTGAACAAAGAGAGTTTAAAACTAGAGTAACGCATCGATCAATTTTTTGTAACTGCAATTTTGCTAATTATATCTTTCTCAAGGAATCTAACTGATTATTAAACAATTTTACAATATCTGATCGTTTCAAGTTTTATTTAAATAGCTAAACTTGCACAGTCTGGTACCGTAGCCATTGCTCCAGTTTAGTCCACTCAGCCTATCATTTGCGAGATGGCGCATTGGTAAAATGAGATGTAGGACGTGATGGGCGGCTTGCATGGCTGCCGAATACAGTGAAATTCGACTCCTGTAATAACTTGTGTTCATACTGAATTGTAATCATCCTGCTTATTTGTCAGTTTGAATATTATTAATAAAGAATATAATAATATTATTATTATTGAAATAGTTTGACTCTCAACAATCATATGTAGTCTCCTTGGTAATGAATCAACCGAACCGGAAGGAGACGTTGGAAGAAGAGCGTAGCTGAGAGTGACTTGTCATTTTGGAAGAAGAGAAAGATTTTGCACAACGTAGAAAAAAAGGCATAAATTGAAAGAGACTTCGGCTCCGTTCAGCAAATCTAGACAAAGTTATCAGCACAAAATATGGCAGAAGACCAGAAGTAAGTCTGATTGCCAGTTTTAGAAATGGGAATGTTGTGACATCTGCGTATATTATGAAGCATTCGAGATAAGGCGTTGTTGGCATCGTTGCTGTTACCCTACGTGGACAGTTTTTGTGCGTTTTACTGTTAATCTCTGATTAAAATGACGTTTAAAATACCGACATACAAATTGTTGGCTAATGGTTAACATATTTAGTTACACGAATGGTGTGTGAACAGAAATTACGGAAGTTTAATCAGCATTGGATGACTTCCTTTATTGCAACACTTAAGTGGAAGTAACAATAGGATTTAAATAATTATGTGACACTGCCGTTCAATGCTGTTATAAAACTCAATTAAATGATCAGACTGAATCAGTATGCGATTTTTTGTCAACTTATAATAATATAAAGGTGGCATTGTTCATACTGAAAGTTCTGGTTTTTCCACCTGACCTCAGAGATAGATAATAAAACTGAAAGTTGTGCATTTTCGTCTTGTGTGACCAAACGTAGTGAAGGAAGACTGTTGTTTTTGCTGCTTTCCAACTGTGTTTCAATAGATGGTTGGTTGTTAATCTTTAACTTGACATCCCCAAATCTGCAGCAAGTGATATGCATTGATAAGGCATAGGCTATCACAATTGTAGATCTAAAAAGATAGGGTGCATAGTGAGTCCTCAAAAACCCCAATGCCAGAAATTGAAACTTCACCAGATCCGTAACTATTGTTTGTAATGAAATAAAATTATATGTGCAAATCTCACTTTTTGGGATATATGCTATTTGGGCAGTCAGGTTTCGAGATTTGGGTAGACCCCTGAAGATAAGGGTGCCCTACTCAGGTTTGTTGTGAAATTATTTCCAAATAACTGTAACTAACTTCTGGGGGAAAATGTAAAACAGATTAGCACAAGTTGTCATTATTTTATGATGTCCTGTTGTTGACAGTTGATTTGTTTATGTAGAGCATGTGAGTGAGGTTATATAAATTTACAGATACAATACAATACATGCCTTACAATACAATACATGCCTAACTGCAGCTAGACAAGTTTAAACACAAACTATCTGTTGCACTTTTTAAATTCTATACCAATTAGGTTGCAACATTACAACTGCATCATTTGAAATGGTTCCTAAAATTTTGTCAGCAATAGAATGAGATCAAGATGGGTGCTTTAATTTTAGCTGTCAGTGTGCTAGCTGTCATTGGTGCTGACACTTGTCTAAAACTTTGTGTTTGCGTTATGCATTTCATTAGAGAGGAGTCAAGAGTCAGGAAATGATAGGACTTAGTCAGGTGATGAGGAAAATCGCTTCTGGGAATTTCCACCAGTAATGCCATTGAATAACATAGAAGATGATGAAAATAGATCAGTGAGGGAAATATGAATGATGGAATGACCTGAATCCTTAATTCTTGCACAACTTCCAGCATAAACTGAAGAAATTATCAATAGTCTCTGATGTCTTCAACTTAAAGAACTGCCTACCAAGACCAATGGCATTGACCTTGCCTATCAGTGACTCAAGACCTTAACCAAAATGTGGCCTTGATTGATGCCAGCTGCTAGCATCAGTGAGATGTGAGGTGCTCAGACTTTTACCTAGCACTGAAAACCTCCACTTCGTTGTTTTGTTACTGTCTGGATGAATGTTAGATGTATTCTAGAAACCTCTGACAGCAGCATGGTCGACTTATTTTTGGGGGGAGTTCTCTTTGAGATGATTAAGGCTTTGGTGATCGCTACATTTTCTCCTCGATCAAGTAAATGTCCCACCACCAGCTTGGTCAGAAGCATACTGTTTGTTTGGTCTAACAAGTTCCATCTGACAGTTTAGGAAATGCTCAGAATTTGTGAGAGGGTGCCTTTGTTTTCAGTGTCCTAGCTAGCACAAAGGTGATCTGCTTTTTAGTAGAGGGCAAAAGACTGAACTTGTGGCATTCCACAAGTTCAGTTTTTCACTTTACTTTTGCTTTTGTTACAACATTGCTGATCATAATATCAGCAATTTGTATCATAAGTAGGTCACTTGACTAGTACATTCTCATGCAAATGAAGTGAACTAAAATGGGAGTCAGTATGGAAACTTTTTCAGCTCTTTGAGCAGAATTCAGCTGTGGGTGAACTTCTTGCCAGGTGGCAGGGAAGTGCCTTAGTCAGGGCCTTATTTGGCTGGGAACTAGAATGGTCTGTGAATAAATGGTTGTCATAAATGAATGTTGTACTGCTGTGTGACAAAGCATTGTTTCTTGTTTGCAGTAGTGATGATCTAGCTACCGCAATCCTGCGCAGGAAGGCCAAACCCAACCGTCTTTTGGTTGAGGAAGCCATCAATGAGGACAACTCTGTTGTTTGTGTGTCACAGGTAAGATAAGCAAAACACAGCAAACAGTTTATGAAGGTTTGAGTATGGTCAGTTCTCTAGATGAAATCAGTATATAATTACTGACATAGTCTAGTGAAGTACAATAAAGTACAATATCCAAGTGGTGATGAAAGTATTTGTAGAGTTCTTGAACACTAGAAGACATACATTTAGAGCAGTGCTGTCCAACCCGCGGCCCGCCGCATGCGGCCCGCCGGCAGATTCTAAGTGGCCCGCCACAGCTCGCTAAATATTTGCAATTTCTGTTAAAATGAAGTAAAATACAGTCACTGGCCTACTTGCATAGCTATTCGTTCGTAACTTGGCTTTTCATTTGACAATGTGTACACAAAATCCAGTTCCCAAGACGCATTCATTAGGATAACTCCATAATTAATTATAATACAGTTAATAATTTTCAATAAATTTTAGTCGTTGCTCTTGAGTTGACTGGTGCGGCCCTCGGCTTCAAAAATTACTTCTTCGGTGGCCCGCGGTGTCAAAAAGGTTGGACAGCACTGATTTAGAGGATGGCTTTGCAATGTGGATGGCTTGTAATCTAAAAACACACCATTTTGCAAAAGAAGCTTGAGCAAACTAAGCCTTGCGCATGGTGACAAAAATCCTGCTGCTTGTTTATATCAACTTGGCAAGTTCATCATCTCTTAATTAAGAATGCAATTTCATTGTCATTGGTTTGTGAACACTTAATTGTATCAACTCTTAACCTAGGCCAGGGATGGTGAACCTATGGCACGCATGCCCTACCTGGCACGCAAACAGATTTTGCTAGGCTCACCACCTGAACTTTTCATGGCAACTAAATGTTCATGTTTTTTCAGTTTTTATATTACGTTACTATAGTAATTGTTAGGCTTTAAATTTTAAATTGCATTCAATAGATGATGCTAGCGGTAGACCGTACATTTTTACTCTTGCATCATATCAGTCTGCTATTATTGTAACTTTGACTTTAGTTTCTTCTAGCCACTAGTAGAAGCTGCTATAAGGCTTTTCGTCTAATACAGAATATGAACTGGAATTATTAGATCTTTAGATATTTATTGCAATTAAATTATTAAAATAATGTCGTTTTCAAAATTGAAGAAACAACAACTTTCAGATGAGGGAAGTGGCGGGGACTTTAGAGATCTGTGAACTGATAAATTATATGGCATGGTTAGGAAAAATGAGAAGACTATGTTCCAATTCGGTCATTTTCAGGACATCATCTGTTAAAAGACACTATGAGACAAATCACAAATGGCTTTTAGAAAAAAGCGACGACGAGCAAAAGGAATATATTGCACCCGAATTTAAACATAAAAGTTTGCCAGAAACTGCTTTTGTTAAATTTGTGACCAACCAATGGCACTAGATTGTGGCTAGTTTTGAAGTTCAAAAACAATTGCACAACATGGTAAGCTATTCACGGACGAAGACTACATCAAAGAGGCATGGCTCCTGTGTGCAACGTCTCTTTCGATGATGATGTAATGACTTTTCAGTATTAGCCTAAACTTTCTTTGGTACTCTATTCCATGTTTATTGGTTTAATAAAACTTCTGGTGCACAACATTTTTCACTTTCTTTAAGAACGATTTTCTGGCCTGCGAGCTAAATTTGGTGTTGTTTTTTTCAGGACATCTAGCAATTTTGAAATTAAAGATTAGAATCATTGCTTTTTGTTAGGATTTTACAATGATAAGTATTCAGTTCTATACCTCACATTGCTGAAGGGATCCAAAGATAATATATTGACTGATAGAGAGGCAGTTAGATATTAAACAGATAAATCATATCAACTCCTTTATATAAGTCAATACCCTTGACTTTCACATAAAAAAGATGCGAATTATAACGCGAAAAATACAGTACTTATATTTATTTAGACTTATTCAGCTGCATCAGCTGTAAGTCTAAAATGAGATGCAATGTCATGGATTAATTCTTTGGCAAGTTTTATATTTTGTCCTTAACTGAGTGACGAATGACAAATCCGTTATACCTAAACTTGGGTACAGTTCTCTTATGGACCATATTTTTTTTATTTCTCAGCTTGTGCTAACGTTAAAGGCAGAATGTGTAAAAAATTACCTAGGATTACTGTTCAACATAACAAACTAATTGAAATTTCAGTAAATGAAAGGAGGAAACAGAGTTATGTGTGAAGGAGAGAAGTTGACCTGGGTTTACCATGTCTGTTTCTCTTTCTTAGAACAAGATGGATGAGCTTCAGTTGTTTCGTGGTGACTCTGTGCTGCTGAAGGGCAAGCGTCGACGTGAGGCTGTATGCATCGTTCTGTCAGAAGATACTCTCACAGATGAGAAGATTCGCATTAACAGAATCGTTCGTAACAATCTGCGTGTCAGGCTTGGTGACATTGTCAGGTTAGTTCTCTTAGCCAATATTTTCCTTGCATTTAATTGTTAAGATGAAGCAAGTTTCCAGATCAAAACCTCCTTATGCAGTTAGCTTAGCAATTATTCAGGGTGTATGGCTAACAAATTTTTGTGATCACCTTTGTGAGAGTTAAAATGAGTATCATAGAAAAATCAGTCAGTATAAATATTATGTATACATTACGAGTTCATACTGCTTACAACTAAATAATGTTGTGTTTTATAACTGACTGATATAAGGATTATTTGCAATAAAGGTTACCCAATACCCATATGTATTTTATTAACTGCTGTGTGCTGAATATTTCTGAGTTTAAGATCCTCATGCTGATACTTAGCTGCCTGTCTAGTTGTGCTACATCCTACTTTAGAGAGTTTTTTATTCCAGTGTCATCATCACCTGGTCATCAATCTCTGCAACACTGATTAATCTGTTTGTTCCCCTATCGCCTACCTCCACAATGTGACATGGAAGCTTTGCAGTAGCCAACCCAGCACACCCCCATTCTGGAAAAGGCTCCCATTAAATCTATGACTTGAGCTTCTTCTACTTTCCAGGACTCTTTGCTTGTGGTTAAAGACCATGCTGTTCGATTGTGATCTTGTGTAATCAGGTTGGAAGCACCTATGATGAGTTTTCTTGAAGAAACACTGTATAAACAATGCAGAACCGAGCTTTTTCTGTGGCAGGCCCAATGATCTGGAATGGTCTTCCTCTAGAGCTGCGTCTACACCCTGGGAGTCTGCCTGAAACTTTCCTTTACTAAACTCAAAACTGTTCTTTTTGGGCGCGTTGGAGTCGGGAGCGCCTCTGAGTAGTTTCCTTGAAAGGGCGCTATATAAATTCCCGAATGAATGAATAAATAAAAACTTACAATTGCAATCTGGCATCCAGCAGAAAGTGCCTTTCAGGATAAAATCTGGTGTAAACACACACTTGAATATGAAAGTGTAAATAACATTCAATAAGTTTACTTTCAAAATTTTGACATTTTTGGGTTAATTGTGGCAGGAATTTCTGGCGTGTGGCAGTTAAAGGTTGAGAAGAACACAATAATTGCATCAATAGGAGTGTCTGAAAGTGCTGTATCATATTCTTTGATGGCTTAAAAGGTAGTCAAGGTTAGTACACTGTTAAATGATTAATTGAACTGTTGTCTTTTTCAGTATTCAGCCATGCCCTGATGTAAAGTACGGAAAGAGGGTCCACATCCTACCAATTGATGACACAGTTGAAGGTCTTACTGGGTGAGTGAACTTTGGAATTGTTTTTCTGTTGCTGTTGTAGGTATTTCAGCAATACTTCAAGCCCAACTGAAACCACACGAATGAGGACATTTGTCAAATGTTCAAACTGGAATTACTTCTTGCTTTGTTCTGTGTGTTGTCTTCCATCCATGATGTGCAAAAGTAAAGGCGAAACAACTTTTGACACACTTCTACAGAAACTCTTCCAAGGCTTCACTTTGGGTCAAAGGATCAGTCGGGGCAGATGCATCTATTCCAATGGAACAGATAGATGCACTTGTTAATCTATTGATTTGCTTTGGTGCTCATTTCCCTACCCCAGAAAGGATTCTGGGCTCCATCCAAGTACATAATGATCTGGACATTGCCTATTGACGACCCAGTGTTTGGCTAACCTTCAGGATGTAGTACAGCTTTATTATAAAAGCCAATCTTTTTTAATAGCCCTTCTTATTACATTTAATTACTTCTTATGTGCAGAAAGTTCTATATTCTAACAGTGAAGCTTATTTTTAGTTGTTTAATCATTTCTTTCGCATGACGTATTTCTGTATGTGTTAACAAAGCTGTGGTACGGTGCTTTCTAGTAACCTTTTTGAGGTATACCTGAAACCGTACTTTCTGGAGGCGTACCGCCCGGTTCACAAGGGCGACATCTTTCTTGTGCGAGGTGGTATGAGAGCAGTCGAGTTCAAGGTGGTTGAGACAGACCCAGCTCCATACTGCATTGTGGCACCTGACACAGTCATCCACTGTGAAGGAGAACCAGTGAAGCGTGAGGTATGTTGATATGCTACTGATTTTGTAGTAGCAAACTGTATTACAGTGCATTAATTATTAATTTTTGGTCAATTTTTTCTTTTAAAGTTTGTTTCATATGTAATTCAGGCAACAATTTCACTTCACTTCATTATCCATACGTTAATTAATAATGTGTTTGCTTCGAAATTGCCCTTGATTTTGTTTTGTTCATTCTGTGTATTCAAAACATTTAATTACATATAATTATATTCGTAATTTTCATTTCATAAAATGGTAATTTCTGTGGTGAAGAATTTCTGAAAACATTTTCAAATGCTTAACAAAGGTTAAAAAGTTGCAATTTTAATTAAAAGTGTGAAATCTAAAAGTATTATTAAATTTTGTATAAAAAATTCAGATTATTCTTATTATGGGGGTTATCCTGTCTTCTGCCTTGTGAAGCTCAACTGATTCTGTCCAGTGTATTGTGCATTTGGAGTGTGGTTTTTGGTATAAGCAGCCATTGAATTATGGCTTGTAAATGTTTAAAAGCACCATAAAAGTTACCAGATTAGCTTTATTTAGGTTGCAAGTTTACTTGCTAGCCCGCAATTTAAAAGTGCTTTTGTTATTGTAGGAAGAGGAGGAGGCACTGAATGAGGTTGGCTATGATGACATCGGTGGATGTCGTAAGCAGCTGGCACAGATCAAGGAGATGGTGGAATTGCCTCTGCGCCACCCTCAGCTCTTCAAGGCCATCGGTGTCAAGGTCAGTCATGTTTTACAACTTATGGAGTGCATGATAGTCTAGTGGTTAGCATACTGGACTGTCAGCAAAGAGGTCAGGATTCAAAACCATGTCATGGCAGCAAATACTTCTGATGCACTTGTTTATTGTAGCAAATTCTGCTATTATAAGGTAACTGACCATGCACTGATGGTGGAGAAAAATGACCACCTGCCCTCATATGATGAGACTAAGAAAGTCAATCAGTCAATCACAAGTGTTATTGCAACCAATTGGCACAGTTGTAGCAAACAGTCAGGCAGTGATTGCACGAATTAGACTTAATATTGGCTATAATGGGGGTAGAAAGAAATCAGGAACCTGCTGAATAGGGTAGCAGCACTGTGTTTGCAGCTTCCACTTTCTTAGCTGTGGTATGTGATGTTCCCAACAATATTGTACTCATTTTTGATCTGAGATCACTGGGGCACTAGTAAATCATAAGTATTGAAATTTATGTATTTCTCATCTGGTAGGGTTTGAATCCCCTATTTCTTATCTGGTATGGTTTGAATCCCCATCGTCTAAGTAGACAGTCCAGCATGTTTGCCACAAGACTTTAAGGCATCTGGAGCATAAAATGTTGGATATATCAGAGAACAGAGCTGCAAAGGTCCAGCACTCCAACAGTTGTATTGTGATTGCATTAAAGATATTTTTCCATATCCAGATAACAGTTAGAGGATGTTAATCTTGCGACGTGTCCATGTCCATTAACTTGTGTTTTCTGTTGTGAATCCGTATTTCTGTTTTATCTTTATCAGTGGTCATTCTGTGAGGTTATCATGTTGTCTGTTGTTATTTGTGATTGTTCAGCCACCGCGTGGAATTCTCCTGTATGGTCCGCCAGGTACCGGCAAGACTCTTATTGCTCGTGCGGTTGCCAATGAGACCGGAGCATTCTTCTTTCTGATCAATGGTCCTGAGATCATGAGCAAACTGGCCGGCGAATCGGAGAGTAATCTGAGGAAGGCATTTGAGGAGGCAGAGAAGAATGCTCCAGCAATTATCTTCATTGATGAACTGGATGCTATTGCACCAAAAAGAGAGAAGGTAAGGCAGTATTTCAATCAATCAATATTTGTTTATTATCAATACAGAATGACATAGACACAGTTTTGCTTACTTGTAATGTAATGTAACAAAACATTTATAAAGCGCCACTTAATCTTGAGTCTCTCAGAAGCGCTCAACACGTGGCCATCAAACAGCTGAAAAATGCGTCTTTAAGAGTTTAGTTTGCATGTAAGTAAATTGATACGGTGTCAGATTCAATACAGAATATCTGGGTTGTTTGAATAATGTTCTTAAATGTAGATTAATTTTAGAGGTGAACAAAACAATTTTTAGGGTTTAAGTTGTAGTTCGTTTTTTGTTAATCTGCCATTTATGAATAATCATTACTAAAGATGTATATAGCTGACCAGTTAATATATAACATGCATAGTGCAGGTGTTAGATTGGCGATGGAAATCAGTCATGAAATTATGAGCTTGAGGTAAGTTAATCCTTGTGCTGGTGTAGTTTTAGTTTTGATTGTTAGTTAATGATTTCGTTGACTGTTTTGAACATCCATTTTTTGCCTAGACCCATGGAGAGGTGGAGAGGCGTATCGTCTCACAGTTGCTTACGCTGATGGATGGACTGAAACAGAGAGCTCATGTGATTGTCATGGCTGCCACCAATAGACCAAACAGCATTGATCCAGCTCTGAGAAGATTCGGTTAGTACAACCTCAAATACTTCAAATCTTTTTTTGTGTTAATAACAGTTTTATATATTTATGGATACTAGTTGAGTTAGGACCAAGTCAGTACTGCAGTGTTGCTGTTTGCTGTATTATGGTAGTCGTTTCAGTACTGCTTTGTTATTCTTTGCAGTATTATGGTAGTTGTTTTAAGTACTATTTTCGGCTTGCGTCTCTGACGTGTCAACACCGGCCAGGCTAGGCATCCGTATGGCCTGGGTCGGGAGCGCCTCTGAGTAGGGATCTTGAAGGGCGCTATATAAATTCTGATTGATTGATTTTAGAAAGGCTGTCTAGGATTCAGTTTAAAAGGCTTTTGTGGTGTAAAGGATCAGTTAAACTTGTTACATTGCAGACACTAATACGTTGGCAGTGCTTGAGCAACCTTCTAAATTAATAGCACAAACGTTTTGTTATTTTACTAAAAATAACTTAAAATCAACTCATTGCTGTGGAAACAAAGATCATAATTGGTAGAATAAAACCATTGTTTGGTACAAATGACATGAAAATATCCTTTAAACATTTGGGCTTTCTTTTCTTTAGGACGTTTTGACAGAGAAGTGGACATTGGAATTCCTGACACCAGTGGTCGCTTGGAAATTCTTCGCATTCACACAAAGAACATGAAGCTTGCGAATGATGTTGACTTGGAACAGGCAAGTTCACACACTGGTCAACATAGAACACTATTTAGAAGTTATGGGTTGAAATGTCACTTCGTTTGTGGCTGGGTCTTACAGTTACTGATAATTTTTTTAATTTTACTTGTTACTGATTGTTGCCAAGTGGAAATTTGTTATGCTTGCATTAATTTGTGTTAATGTAAACATGTAGTGTACTTGCCCTCCATTATAACTTATTTGGGAGTTTCTTATTGGAATTCTAATGCAACATGGCATGGGGGTATGTATCTTAGATTGATTTCATCTTTTGAGTTGATCTCATTATGACATGATACTATATTAGATGTAACTCTCAAGCACAGCATCATGTTGATGGTCTTTTGTGCAGTCATTTGGTCCAATGACTCCTGGTTTCTTATTACGTGTTGATTGTAATATAGATGACTTCTTATTGTCACAGATTGCGTCAGAGACGCATGGTCATGTTGGTTCTGATCTTGCGGCTCTCTGCTCTGAGGCTGCCCTTCAGCAGATCCGTGAGAAGATGGATGTCATTGATCTTGAAGATGAAGCCATTGATGCTGAAGTCCTCAGTTCCTTGGCTGTGTCTCAGGAGAATTTCAGAGTAAGTAATTCCAAATATCAACCTGTGAACTCAGATTTTGATTTAAGTAAATGGCCGACATAACACAATGAAGCATTTTGATTTGCAGTGTCTGCCAGTAGGCAACCAGAGTTGTTTAGAAAATCACTTTAAAAGTTGCTGTGTACATATTCAAAATGGAAAGCGTTTCTATTAAATGTAAGTATTAGGCTTTGAATTAGTCCATTTATCGAAGAAGCATTTGTTGTATGATGAGTTTCAAGAATTAAGAGCCTGTTTTATGGTAGGCCTATAAGAAGAGTGCCTTTTGACTCACCATGTATGGCCACAAGTGACCAGCTTGATATACAGATCGTCAGTTAAAAATTACTCCTTATAATGAAAATAGGAAGCAAATTTGATTTTCTTATTCACCAAATCTGGTTTATTTTCCCCCAAATATTGGGATTATTGCATGTTGCAAATATTATGAACTTTCTCTATGGTCTAAAGCACATTATTTGACAATTTTGTAATTAATTGTACTATTTTCGAAGAAGCATTTGTTGTATGATGAGTTTCAAGAATTAAGAGCCTGTTTTATGGTAGGCCTATAAGAAGAGTGCCTTTTGACTCACCATGTATGGCCACAAGTGACCAGCTTGATATACAGATCGTCAGTTAAAAATTACTCCTTATAATGAAAATAGGAAGCAAATTTGATTTTCTTATTCACCAAATCTGGTTTTATTTTGGAAAGTGGGAAATCTGTTGTGGCATTTTTTGTATCACAAGATGTATGTTTTTTCAGTGGGCACTCAGCAAGAGCAATCCAAGTGCTTTGCGTGAGACTGCAGTGGAAGTCCCCACTGTGACCTGGGAAGATGTTGGCGGTCTGGAAAATGTCAAACGGGAGCTGCAAGAACTTGTACAATACCCAGTCGAGCATCCAGACAAGTTCCTGAAGTTTGGAATGACGCCATCGAAGGGAGTGTTATTCTACGGACCTCCCGGCTGTGGTAAGACGCTCCTTGCCAAGGCCATTGCAAACGAATGCCAGGCCAACTTCATCTCGATCAAAGGCCCAGAACTGCTGACTATGTGGTTTGGAGAGTCGGAGGCCAACGTCAGGGACATCTTTGATAAGGTAAGTCACTCAGCTTAGATTTTAGCACCTGCTTAACCTGCGTTTATGATAAGCAGAAATTAAATGGAAGGCAATCTTTATCTGACAAAACTAATCACAGTGGGTACTTACTTACTATCCATGAAGTGATCTATTATTATAAATGAGGCATTGCAGTGTAAACTTAATTTTCTTTTATTGTTGTGGAGTGGATTACTCACTAAAAACTGAAGAATGAGGGCTGATTTTCTGTAGTTGTTCTTAACCAGACCTGTTCTTAGTGAACATTTCAGTTTTTGGACATGAACTATACATGGAACACTCTTACTGCATCTTTACAGTCTGCTGAGTCTCTTGTGTCATTTCGGTCCAAACTTGCGATTCATCTTTTAAATTAGCAACTTATCGTAGGCTTCATCTGTTTCAAAAGAACAGACTATCTGATTATTGATCTGACTATGACTTGATTTTGGTATGCAGTTGGTTGACGCTTTGTGTGTATTAGACACTGACTATAAAGCTGCTAATTACATTTAGGTTGAGCTGCACATGCAGGTAGAAATATGTGGTGAATTAACATGTGACATATAACTGTGTACTCAGCAGTTGATTTCTCTTCTGTAGGCGCGTTCTGCAGCTCCCTGCGTCCTGTTTTTTGATGAGCTGGACTCGATTGCTAAGTCTCGTGGTGGAAACGTTGGAGACGGTGGTGGTGCTGCCGACCGTGTCATCAACCAGCTCCTGACCGAGATGGATGGAATGAGTTCGAAGAAGAATGTGTTCATCATTGGAGCCACGAACAGGTACAGTTCGATTGCCCTACAGTTTTATATGCTTCAATCATCATCATAAATCTAAATAATAATAATAGTAGTAGTGATAATAATTAGACGATTTATCTAGTGCAGTTGCACAGGTGAGGCCAAAATATGGATGCACATGAATTCAAAAAATTAATTGCAGTTATATGATAGTTTACTGCCTTAACTGTGAAAGTCTTTAATGAAGTACTAGCCCAGTGTTTCCCAGTGTGTGTTCCATGGAACCCTAGGGGTCCGTGAGGGGAAGACAAGGGCTCCACGAGGGAAGACAAGGTTTCCGTGAAGAATTGGATAAAAGTGTGGTTTGAATTTGAAGTGAAGACAGGACTTCAGTGAGAAAATTTTATTTAAAATAATTTCTGATCTAATTTTTTTGAATTATTGCTGTGTATACCCCAATCATGTTTAGAACATTTTACCAGAACATGTTTGTTAGGGTGAGGGTTCCAGCAAAAAATTTCAGATCCAAAGTTTCTGTAGACGAACACTATACTAGCCTATCCTGTGCAGAGCAGTCGCACACGTGTTCGGCTATATAGCTTTTACACCTTGTGGGGGAAACCTTCAATTGCATCCCAGTAGTTATAACATTTCGTGTTTTGATGTCCTTTGTGAAATGGCACCAGTTTATTTTATGGTACATGGTTACAATATGGTGTTTTGAATCTTTCAGACCAGACATTATTGACTCGGCCATTCTGCGTCCTGGCCGTCTCGACCAATTGATCTACATACCTCTCCCAGATGACAAGTCCCGTATTCAGATTCTTAAGGCCAATCTTCGCAAGTCTCCCGTTGCCAAGGTAGTTTCATCGATTTTTATTCTATCCTAGCTTATTTAATTGATTGAATATAGATTTATTCATTTGCTAAGGATTTACGTTGCAAAGTATGATATCACAAGTTTTGAAGGTTTAATTTGGTGGTCTTTAAAAAAAATTCTGGTGACCACAACTTAACTCTCAAATATTAATAATCAGTGCTCTAAAGACTCTTCTAGGTGTGTGAATTAAGTGATGGAGCCAATAGGAGGTTCAAAAGTCTTTGAGAAGCTGTGTAATCTAGTAGAGTAGCATCTTTGCCAAGGTAGTTTCATCCCACCAAGGATAAACGTAATTACATACCGTGAGTCTTGTGTAAAGATATATATTAACTGTCTCATAATCACTTGTAATTGTCTTGAATAACTGACTCAAGCCGATTCAACAGCTAATTGATGTAACTTGTAACCAGTGGCGTTATGTCAACTGGATTTTTTGGAATTAAACGAATATTGATTGATTGATCTTGGTTGCACGCTTACAAAGGAGTTCTGTAAGCAAAGCTAATTTAGATTGTGTTTATTAGTACTACCTCAGTGCTTTTAGATGCAGCTTCTTATCTGATGTGCTTGTTTTATGAGTGTTAATTGAAATGGTTTTAATTGTGCTTGTTTTGTGTGTGCTAATTGAAATGGTTTTATTTGTGTAGGATGTTGACATTGACTACTTAGCCAAAGTGACACATGGCTTCAGTGGAGCCGACTTGACAGAAATCTGCCAGAGAGCATGCAAACTGGCCATCCGCGAGTGTATCGAGGCCGAGATTCGCAGGGAGAGGACTCGTGACTTGAACCCGGATGCAGGAGAAATGGTAAATTCGTTAATGGTCTTGGAATCATTTGAGGCCGTCAATGGAAGAACCACTGTCTAAGTCCACTTTTAAAGTCCAGTCAAGACCTCTAACTGAAGAATCTATGCACTTTGTGTGACTTGTATAGCTGACTATATCCGCTGGACTTGAAAAATGAACTTCATTGGTTTATCTTTTGAATGCCTCATTTGCTTAGCTGTATCAGTTGGCACTTGAGATGTAGTTTGGCAGTATTACATTATGAACTATTTGTTCTGTGCTATCATGGTTATTATTATTGTTTATTATTCTTATATTATTATTATTACTGTAATTTTATATAGTGCCCAGGGCTTTAAGGCTATGTACACAGGAGCGCTCCCAGCGCAACCTCGGTCGAACAATACAGTCTCTTCAGGCCAGAGAAGAACAGGGCAGAATGAGGTTATAGAAGTTACTTTGGCTGGTTGACAGTGCCGACACAAGCAGTTCACTGAACTAGCTACGTCTGATTAGAAGTAGTAGTTCAACTTGTTAAATTTAGAAAAGGTGGTGTTTAAAAGGGGTTCTTATTTAATTGTATGATTGGTTGATGTTTACTGAAAATTGACTGCTGTAAATTCTGACTACCAGTGTTGCACTTGCTAGGTTTGTTATTGATACGGCATAAGGTATATTGATATGGCATAAGGTATATTGATACGGCGTAAGGTATATTGATATGGCTTAAGGTATATTGATACGGCATAAGGTATATTGATATGGCATAAGGTATATTGATACGGCATAAGGTATATTGATATGGCATAAGGTATATTGATACGGCATAAGGTATGTGTTGTTGTTGCAGGAGGATGACTACGATCCAGTGCCAGAGATCAGAAGAGACCATTTCGAGGAGGCGATGAAGTTTGCGCGACGATCTGTGACCGACAATGACATTCGCAAGTATGAGATGTTTGCCCAGACTCTTCAGACGAGCAGAGGAATTGGATCAAACTTCAGGTTAGTGTCTGGTTTTACTCTGATCTTCTGTTGTGGCAGAACAAAACTACAGATTGTAAACTTTACAAGATGAGGTTTATGCTTGATTAAATCTGTAAATATTCTGTGACTACTGGCTGCCACACGATGCTGTCTAGTGACACGATTTAGCCCAAGAAATTAGTTATTTACTTGCAGTGCTTCTGGATATGCCAGACTCCAGTTGATTTATAGTTTGATGTGATTTCTTGCAATAGATTTACAGTATGGGAAAGAAAGGTTTCTCTCCCTACCAGTATATGCAGTTTTTGTATTCAGCTTCACATTTTTTACCATACATGGTGGTGAAAAACAAGAGAAGAAGAGCAGTTCTTTAATACTTTTAACGATACGCTACATTGGTTTCCCAGTCACTTAGTACACTCTTGTCGTTAAAGTGTTAAGATAGCTCTGAGAGGCAGCCATGGGCATGAAGTGTTAGTGGCTTCATTTACTTGGCCTCAGCGTATGATGACGTATGGCCGGTCGGTCCTCTCCCTAGCCGTCTCATCTTCCAACCGACAGTAAAGTTGGTCAATGTACACTGTATACATAGCTGAGTTTGCTAGAAGAGTGTGGTGACTTAGATAGTATTGCATCACCAAGCTACTTTGACCTGGATATTTCTGCTCCTATGTCAACCTGTGAGTTTACATTCATTTACGAATACAGTCATCTTCCGTGTCAGGCTGTTTTATCCTTTAGCATGTTAATGACAAGAGTGTACTAAAAGCAATTGGGAGACCAATGCAGGACGTCATTAAAGTGTTAACATTATAAGGATGTGGTTCCTTTGCATTTGCACACAATGTCTATCTCTTTGTTTTTGCTGCCACTGGTTTTGGTTGACCCCTTCTCTCTCGTGCTATTTCATAAACAGTTGAAGGCCCATGATCTGTTGCAGCAGCAGCCTGTGGCTTTTAAGCTGAGTTAATCCATACATCGCCATGATGTAAGTGTCTGAAAATATAATAATTACCACTTTCAGTTTATACAGACAATGATGACAGTATCAAATTTCTTGGTCATTGTAGATTTCCAGGTGGTCAGCCCCCACGTGGTGGACAGGGTGGTGGCGCTGGTGGGCAAGGAGGTGGCAGTGGTGGAAACCCCTATGAAGAGGGTGAAGAAGACCTGTACAGTTAGGCTTTGAGGAGCTGTGTGCTCGGACATTGATTGGCAATGCCGATGTTAGTGTTTAAATCTTTGTGTCATCGAATTGACATAAGAGTGACTTTTGACTTTAATAGGTGACTGTTCTCTGTTTAAACTTAAAAAGGCAAAAACTGAACATCTCTGCTACTAACCGAAAAAAATTGTATTCTGTCAATAAAATTTATCAGCGTTCGTTCCTCAGTTTGTGGCAATGTTTCGGATTGCGGACATGTAACAGGTTGAATTCATTTCTCTCTAAATTAAACGAATTAATCCAGTATGATCTCTGATTTTGATGTATCTGTGAATTTATTCTGTTTGTGTTGGTTAAAGCTTCAGCTTCATCTCTACTGAATTACTATATAGAGTGTTCGATAAATGTCTTCTGATTACACTGTGTGAAATGAACTTCCTCCTCAATCCGTAGTAAGATTTTAGTCGGGTCCCACCCTCATCCCTTCACTGCTTGAAGACTTTATTTATTCGGGGCTGTCACAAATGGGCCTTTGAATAGCTAGTACTGTAAGAGGCGCTTTATAAATTCTCAGATACAATACGAATCATACGATAATCTGCCACTCTGTTCATGCTGTTGGTCTTGTCAGTAGCTACGATAGCCTTGATTTTGCTGCTCATCAACCTACTTGAAATACATCGGCCTGCAGCAATAAAATAATATTAATTTTGGATATACATGTGTGTATCTACAAAGTTTTCATTTTCTCAGTGCAGTGATGTTTCACAATTGTTCTAGTGATAACTGCACTTTAACATGCAGGCTATGAGGACAAAGTACAAGTAAATTGTGCTTATGAGTTGGTGGCTGGCGAAGCGATACCTGCCAATTAAAAAAGCCTCATGGACCCTTGTTTTGTCATTAGAACCCCACGTGTCTAATGTGCTGTACACTGTTGATTGCCAAGCATGGTTACCTTCCTTCGAACCCGTTGGAAGCGAGACACATTTGAGAAACCGGATGTGGTTTGTGTGGCGCGGTAAAACAAAAAAGAAATTATGTTCCAGTACATGCACTTTTAAACCTGATTGCTAGACCATTATGACCAGTACAGAGATGGTTAATTTGGGAAAAGAGTAGACTTAAGGCGTGGATACATAGCATTGCCATAATGAAGTGATGCAGAAACGGCAATCCCTGTGATACTCTGATCCTGTGTCCAACAGGAGCTTATGATTTGTCCATGGCTTGTCCGAGGACAAACGAGCGGAAACTAAACACCTCCCGATGTGTTCTGTTTCTTGACATGGGAGCCTTACATCAGGAGTTACATGGTTTGAGTTGTAAGCGAATCGGGCATAGATGGTAAAAGCCCGTTCGACAAACAATATTCGCATGCACTACATGTACATATCAGGATAGCGATGGTTCGTCCATAAAGGATGTCCGCAAAATTTACTTACTGACGACCTGTCCCTTGTCCGCATATGGCATTCCGTTACAAATCCCCTTCCTTGATGTGGACCTCCAAACGCCAAAACAGACTTGTATACGAGACATAAAACTCGAGACCGAGACCGAGACAGTGGGGTTCGAGACCGAGACCGAGACAGTGGGGTCCGAGACCGAGACGAGACACCAGGTCCGAGACAGTTCGAGACAGTTCAAAACGAGTGAAATGCACATTGGACCCAAGTCCCGAAACAATTTTTCTCAACTTTTGAAGTCTAATACAAGGGTCAAGTAACTGAAATCAGCCGATCACTTGAATTGTATAAACTATAAATTAAATATTTCAGCCATTCTGAAATCTTCTAAATATTCTAAAATTTAAACCAAGAAAATTCCATATAGGCCCTAGGCCTGTTAGCGATTTAGCGACATAAGTCACATCACTCACCTAGACTGAGAAACTAGATGATGTTAAAAGAGTTTCGCTTATGTTGGCTTTACACAAATTACGAACGGCATGCCATTTATTTTGGTTTTCATTGATTTCCAACTGCGTGAATGCAAATTTCACAATTTCAGGTTCTTTATGAGACATTTTAAGATATTTGGAAATTTTGGACTGAAAGTGCAAACTCAAGACTGCTTTTTTCAATAGCCTACTCTTAAATCTGAATACCAGAAACACCGCTTTTTTAAAACTTCCTGTCTGTTTGGCACTTCCGATTAACTAGTTATCCATTCGGCACAAGACAATTTTACAGCGCAATACTGTACGAAGTTCCGAACAAAATACAGTTTGTACGAGAACTTTGGAGACCGCTTCTACAAGAGAACAAGACTTTCGCTTCGAGACAGTTTCCAAAAAGACAAGACTTTCGTTTCGAGACAGTTTCCAAAAGTCGAGAAATGATCTCGAGACCGAGACCGAGACAGTGGGGTCCGAGACCGAGACCGAGACATCGAAAGACCTGTCTCGAGACGTCTCGAGACCGAGACAGTGTCTCGAGACAATACAACTCTGGGTATAAACAGGCCCGTCCCAATGATATCTGGTCCCTACTCAAGTTTTATTTTGGGCATAGGAATACGTCATAAACATTGTGCCTAAGAAAGTAGACTCCTCTGGCCTGAGTTAGTTTAAGTAGCTTTACTGAGCATTATGAAGGCGTTTTTGCCAGGGACCACCCTCCGGTTTTTGGGTCCACCCTACGGTTTTTGGGACCACCCTCGGTTTTCTGGGTCTCCCCGTTTTGGACCACCCTCCTTGGGCTGCGGCCGGCTTGGTTCTTTGCCCCCGTGGCGTTTTTGCCAGGGGGGTCCACCCTAGGCTTGGCAACTCCTAGGCTTGGCCTTGGGCTGCGGCCGGCCTCCATAGGCTTGGCGACCTTAGGCTTGGCAACCCCTAGGCTTGGCAACTTCATAGGCTTGGCAACCCCTAGGCTTGGTTCCTGATAGGCTTGGCGACCTTAGGCTTGGCAACTCCTAGGCTTGACCTTAGGCTTGGCATAGGCTTGGCAACCCCTAGGCTTGGGCTTGGCTTGGCAACTGATAGGCTTGGCGACCTTAGGCTTGGCAACTCCTAGGCTTGGCGACCATAGGCTTGGCAACTCCTAGGCTTGGGCAAGGCTTGGCCCTAGGCTTGGCAACTAGGCTTGGGCTTGGTTGGCCTGATAGGCAACCCCCTAGGCTTGGCAACCTAGGCTTGGCAACCCCTAGGCTTGGCAACCCCTAGGCTTGGCTAGGCTTGGCAACTCCCTAGGCTTGGCGACTTAGGCTTGGCAACCTGCTAGGCTTGGCAACCTAGCCTTGGTTCTGGAGTCCTACCCCTGCCCCAGCTGGGTATATATAGAGGGCGCTCTTGTGTAGTAGGTGTGTTCTGAGGTCTTTGTTGTGAGGCTTGTATGTTGTGGATCTGAAGTGGTGTGAATAAAGATCGTCGATTGAACTCTGGTGTTTGATTCCTTCGGTGGGTGACATTGACCGCTACAGCTCGTCGACTGGCAGATGCTGAAGTCCTTCGATAGACGACGGAGGCCGGACTAACGCTCCCATCCTGAGCGACACGCGCCTTACATTCGCATCCTGAGACGTGAAACCCCGTTTAACGTTACATTGGTACCAGAGCCAGTGGGGTTTTGTCGGAGAGTTCCTGCCGCCGACGACGCTGAGTCAACCGAAGATGTTCCAGGGAGACGATGACGAGGACGACACCGTTTCCTACGCGGCTCTGCCGTCCAAGATTTCTACGCCAGCTGCGAGACGGATGGCCGCGATGGTTACGCAACCGGACCGAAGCCGCCTGTTGACCGAGATCGACTTCGATGACCCAGGGCAGGTGAGATCGAGCTTCCGCGAAGACAGGGAAGAAGAGATGACCGTGAAACCAGAGAGAACGAGCTTCCGAGGAAAGACGGGCGAATCGACGACGGAAAAGACGAAATTGAAACCGAATTTCCGCGAAGAGACTGAAAGACCGAACGAACCGGGGACTTCGACGCCGAATCTGCTAGAAAATGTCAGTGACTTGCTGCGAAGCCGCCCGACGCCGATGAAACCAGGCAAGTTCGATGGGACGGGCTCGTTGGAGTCATTCCTAGTGCAGTTCGAGGTCTGCGCAAGGCACAACAAGTGGACGGCCGCGGACCGGGTCGACTACTTGCGATGTTCGCTGGAGAAGGCCGCTACGCAACTTCTCTGGGACTTCGGCGCTCAACCGAGCGTAAGTTACGAAGAATTGGTCGAACGCCTTCGGCAGAGATACGGGACGGAAGGCCAGGCAGAAACCTTCCGCGCCCAGCTGTACTACCGCCGTCAACGCCCGGAAGAGAACCTCAGCGACCTGCTGCATGAGATCCGACGACTGGTGGTCTTGGCCTACCCGGTGCCTTCCAACGAGACGACGCAGATCATCGCGAAGGATGCCTTCCTGGAAGCGATGAGAGACCGGGAGCTCTCGCTCAAAGTACGCGAGCGAGAACCGAAGAACCTGGACGAGGCATACCGGACCGCACTGCGTCTGGAGGCCTATCAACGGACGAACGATGCCGATGATCGCCGCAGACCGCCGAACCGAGTGCGAGGGACGCAAGAAACCGATCTGAGCGCCCAGCTTCAGGCTCAGATGGACCGCTTCTTGAATACCCAGCGAGATGAGCAGCGGAAATGGCAGCAAGAAATGGAGAAAAGAATGGACGAGCAATTCCGCGTGCTTCGCCGAAGCCCTCCGACGACCGACGAACCGAGTCATGAAATCCGACCTGAGCGAGACCGCCCAGGCCCTCCGGAGAATCAGCGACGCGAAATGACCTGCTTCAACTGCGGACGAGCCGGTCACATGGCCCGTAACTGCCGACGAGATCGCCGATACCAGAATCGCCAGAATCGCCAGACCGCGACGACCGAGCCCGATGCTTCGACGCCACCGGACCAGGTGGTCATGAACCATACGACGCGCCCAAGAATGCCGGACCGTGCTACGAACAACGCAGTCTACATCCGCGGTGAGATCAACGGACGACCGCAGCTATGCCTGATCGACACTGGATCGGAAGTCAGCCTGGTGCCTTCATCTACTGTCGACGGGTTAGAACTTCGCTCTTGCAATCGCGTTTTGATGGCTGCTAATGGGTCCGATATAAATGTCCTGGGTGAGGTGCGGGTGCCCATTAAGATTACGAACGGGTTTCATATTCATACTTCCTTTCTGGTTTCTGATCAAATTTCTGAGCCCATGTTAGGTATGGACTGGCTGAGAGAACATCGCTGCCGCTTAGGCTTTGGTATGGGATCTTTATTTGTGGGACGCAGGCGTATTTCCCTGGTTAGGGGTAATGGATCTATTTGGTGCCGGCGCGTGATCGTCGCCGAGGAGGTGTTGGTTTCCCCTAAGTCCCAGAGGGATGTACCGGTGAAGACCATGTACGGTAATTTAACGACCGTAGCGCCAGCCTGGATGACGGAGGCTAAGGAAATCCAACCCGGGGTCCATCTGGCCCGCGTAGTTGTCGGTGACTACGCAAATGCTCGGGTAAGGGTGGTGAATTTGAGCGAAGACCCAGTCCTTTTGTCCAAGGATCGCCCCTTAGGAGAGTTGCACCCGGTAGAGGTAGAAATGTGCGAGACCAACCGTGAGGACGCGGTCGGCCAAGCTTCGGCTACAGATAAATTGTTAGCGGATTTGCCCGTAGAAGTGCCGCCTGAGATACGGGAGAGATTAGGCGCTTTGCTTGTGAAATATAACGATGTATTTTCCGCGAGTGATAGGGACATAGGCAGAACGTCTGTAAGTACGCATAGAATTGAGACGGGAGATGCGCGCCCAGTGAGACAGCCGTTAAGACGACAGCCGCTGCCGCATAGGGCTACGGTCGATGCGCAGCTGGACAGTATGTTAGCTGACGGGATCATCGAACCTGCCGTAAGTGAGTGGGCTGCGAATGTAGTGTTGGCCCGTAAGAAGGACGGCTCACTAAGGTTTTGTATCGACTATCGGCAACTGAACGATCGGACCAAGAAGGACTCATACCCGCTGCCCAGGATTGATGAATGTTTGGACGCGCTTGCAGGAGGTAGCTGGTTTAGTACGCTAGACCTAAGGAGCGGATACCATCAAGTCGCGATGGACCCGAAAGACGCCGATAAGACCGCGTTTGTCACGCGCAGGGGAATATTCAGGTGGAAGGTGATGCCATTCGGGCTTTGCAATGCGCCCGCCACTTTTCAGCGCCTTATGGATATAGTTCTGTCAGGTTTAAACTTCGAGATTTGCCTGGTCTACTTGGACGACGTTATCATTTTCGGGAAGACGCCGGAAGAGCATTTAGACCGGTTGGAGCAAGTATTCCAGAGGTTGAGGGGCGCTAATCTGAAGTTGAAGCCGAGCAAGTGCCAGCTGCTGCGCCGGAACGTATGCTTTCTAGGTCACATCGTGACACCGGACGGAGTGGCGATGGATCCCGCCAAGATTACCGACGTAGTAGAGTGGCCGGTCCCTCAGAAGCTGAGAGATGTAAGGGCGTTCCTGGGGCTCTGCTCTTATTACCGACGATTTGTGAAGGACTTTTCTACGGTAGCCGCTCCGCTGTTTGCCCTTACTAAGAAGGGGAGAGTGTTTACCTGGGATGAAGCTTGTCAGGACACGTTCGATTGTTTGAAGGCCGCTTTGACATCCGCCCCGATTCTTGCGCTGCCAAAGGATGATGAGACATATGTGCTTGACTGCGATGCTTGCGATGTAGGGATAGGAGCGGTGCTTTCCCAGAGGGTAGACGGGGAAGAACGAGTGATAGCGTACGGGAGCCGCCTCTTGTCGGCAGCCGAGAGAAATTACTGTGTGACCCGTAAGGAACTGCTAGCTATTGTCTATTTTACAAAGCTGTACAGACAATATTTGCTAGGGCGTCCGTTTGTTTTACGGACCGACCACGCTGCTTTGCAATGGCTACAGCGTACGCCGGAGCCGATTGGTCAACAGGGGCGATGGCTCGAACGCCTCGCGGAGTTTGAGTATGAAATACTGCACCGCCCGGGCCGGAAACACGGGAATGCGGACGCGCTGTCGCGTCGCCCGTGCCGCCAATGTGGCTGGGAAGAAAGGGAGATAGTGGCCGCGGTGACTGAAGTGCCTGATCCGCCCTTAGCGGGCGCTAATGCCGATCCGCCAGAGTCAATGGAAGACGCACAGCGCGGCGACGCGGACTTGAGTATAGTGCGGAATTGGTTGAGAGACGGATCCGAGGCTCCCGACCTCGTGGAGATATTGCAGGAGAGTGAGGCCGTAAAGGTTTACTGGTTTCAGAGAGACCGGTTGTGCCTACGGGAGGAGGTGATTTACAGACGGACACCCGAAGGGGTAGACCAAGTCGTAGTGCCTAGGAGTAAGAGGGACGAGTTCATGAGGTTGGCTCATACTGGATTGACGGGCGGCCATTTAGGCGTTCGCCGAACGCGTTGGCAGGTGAGGCGCCGAGCGTACTGGGTGGGATGGTCCGGGGACGTGAAGCGGTTCTGTCAGCGATGTTCTCCCTGTAACCAGTACCGCCGGGGTCTTCCTCCTAGACAGGGTGCCCTCCAACCATTGCCATGTGGGGAGCCGTGGGAGCGGCTTAGCATAGACATAACTGGTCCCCATCCTAGAAGTAGGCGTGGTCATGTGTATATTCTGACCGTAATGGATGGATTTACGAAGTATGTGGAGGCCATTCCAATGGCAAACCAAGAGGCTACTTCCGTAGCACGGGCCCTTGTAGAGACCGTAATTGTAAGATATGGGGCGCCCCTTCAGATCCTAACGGATCAGGGCACTAACTTCGAGGGAAACCTGTTTCGGGAATTGTGCCGCTTACTGGGAATTGATAAGGTAAGGACGTCGAGCTACCACCCGAGTTGTAATGGGTTAATTGAGAGGTTTCACCGGACCATGAATGCCATGCTGGGGAAAGTCATTAGCAGCCATCAGCGCGATTGGGACGAGGTTCTACCCCATGTCCTCGCCGCCTACCGGGCTTCACTGCATGAGGCTACCGGCTTTACGCCGAATTATTTGATGTTCGGTCGGGAGACCAGGGCTCCTATCGATTTGGTCTATGGCAGGCCACCGGATGACGACCACCGAGCTGGTACCTACTCCAGCTACATCCAGGACTTCGCCGAGCGGGTGGAGAGCGCCTACCGCTTGGTGAGAGAACACTTGCGAGTCTCCGCGGAACGGCGCAAGAAGAAATACGACCTCCGGGTGCGACCAGCCGCGTTCGCCCCGGGCGACCGCGTCTGGTATTACACGCCGCGACGATACCAGGGCCGGAGTCCGAAATGGGCTCGCATGTATACCGGACCCTACTACGTGATGGAGAAGACTGGGCCGGTGAACTATCGACTCCGAAAGACCCGGAACTCGAAGCCGTTCATCGCGCATGTTGACAAGCTGCGACCCAGCTTTGATGAGAACTTCGACGAGACGGGCGGGGCTGCCGCTCCGATCTCTGACGCACCTGGCCAGAGAGCCGCGACGCCTCCCATCTCCGAGGTTGACGCCTTGGATCGACGACCGAAGCGGACGGTTCGCCTACCGGCCCGCTACCGCTAGAGGCTTCCGATGTCCGCGAGCGACGAACGATGTTATGCGCCTTCGCCGCGTGCTGCTGTCTGGCACCCCTCGTCGGCCCGGACTCTGACTCGGTCCCCTTCCTTCCCCCAGACGCCTTTTGTCTGGGGATGCGTTGAGCCCTCCGTCCTTGACGTTGAGAGACCATGGCTTTTTCCCCCTTTTTTCCGCCAGACCCTTTTGTCTGTGAGTCCGTTGGGCCCTCCGTCCCTGACGTCGAGAGACTATGGCCAGTTCTTTTTAATTGTTTAATTGTTTTGTGTCGCCGAGAAACGGCTTTAATTGTTGATTGCTTTTGATTTGTTTTTGATTGTTGGCCCGTTGGCCTCTGTTGTTTAATTGTCTTGCGAGTTTTCTGGGCCGTTGGCCACTGCGATTGGACTTTTTAATTGTAGAGACTTTACCGGTCGCGAAGAACGCCCTTAGTTCGCTGGACAGGAGCTAGGACTTGGCAGTTTATTTGTTGCAGGACTTTAGTATGCGAGCCTTGGTCTTTTTGTTAGCCTTGGACTTTGTTCGGCCCGTTGGCCACACTGTTGTTTTATGTTTTGCCATGCGGGTGCCCGGTAGATATGGGGGCATATCTATCGTGGTGGGAGGAGGATGTGGCGTTTTTGCCAGGGACCACCCTCCGGTTTTTGGGTCCACCCTACGGTTTTTGGGACCACCCTCGGTTTTCTGGGTCTCCCCGTTTTGGACCACCCTCCTTGGGCTGCGGCCGGCTTGGTTCTTTGCCCGTGGTGTATTGGCCTAGGCTTGGCAACCCCTAGGCTTGGCAACTCCATAGGCTTGGCGACCTTAGGCTTGGCAACCCCTAGGCTTGGCAACTTCATAGGCTTGGCAACCCGTGGGCTTGGTTCCTGATAGGCTTGGCGACCTTAGGCTTGGCAACTCCTAGGCTTGGTGACCATAGGCTTGGCAACTCCTAGGCTTGGTGACCGTAGGCTTGGCAACTTCTAGGCTTGGCGACCTTAGGCTTGGCAACTCCTGGGCTTGGCGACCATAGGCTTGGCAACTTCTAGGCTTGGCAACCCCTAGGCTTGGCAACCCTGGGCTTGGTTCCTGATAGGCTTGGCAACCTTAGGCTTGGCAACCTTGGCAACCTAGGCTTGGCAACCCCTGGGCTTGGCGACTGATAGGCTTGGCAACCTAGGCTTGGCAACCTAGGCTTGGCAACCTAGGCTTGGCAACTCCCTAGGCTTGGCGACTTAGGCTTGGCAACCTGCTAGGCTTGGCAACCTAGCCTTGGTTCTGGAGTCCTACCCCTGCCCCAGCTGGGTATATATAGAGGGCGCTCTTGTGTAGTAGGTGTGTTCTGAGGTCTTTGTTGTGAGTCTTGTATGTTGTGGATCTGAAGTGGTGTGAATAAAGATCGTCGATTGAACTCTGGTGTTTGATTCCTTCGGTGGGTGACATTGACCGCTACAGCTCGTCGACTGGCAGATGCTGAAGTCCTTCGATAGACGACGGAGGCCGGACTAACGCTCCCATCCTGAGCGACACGCGCCTTACATTCGCATCCTGAGACGTGAAACCCTAGATCATGGGTGTTCGGAGGAGGTAATTAAGGGGGCATTTTAGTTTCTAATAATGAATGGCTATGATTTTTTTCCAGTTTTATTTTTTATCCAATCTAGTCAAGATAACCTGAGAAATTTAGAATAAATAAAAACATTAATACTTTTAACAGTTTTGTTTTTGAAATAAGCGTTCAGGTAGGCCTATAGCTGAAAACGGATCCTACAATATTGGCCTCGTTGCAGATCGGTTTTGGTGCGCCATCGTTTGATATAGCCTAATTATATGACAACGCGGCGCGTTATAAAGTTAAGCCTACTAATTAGAGTAGGCCTAAAGATCATAAGTTATTGATAATTTTTACACAACTCTTCAGAATAGAAAGCTTATAGTTACTATGGCTAAAGTTCGAAACTTCCTATTTTAGGCAAGGCCGAAGGTCCTGTCGTATCCCAATGCACGAGATTCGTAGTTTTGTCCTGTTTTAAAAGTCAATACAAGCTTCATGCAACTATGTGACATTCCATTTGCCTGCTTGTCAGGTTTTTCATTGATATCGTCTTATAATTAAATCGCAGCTATGAGTTGCGCAGACATTATAAGATCGAAAATTTGCATAGTGTAAATTTAGCTGAAAGATTTTTGCCGCTGAACGGATGAATCACCTGACTTTAAACGTGACCATGAATTTTACAACACATTATGAAACTTCAAGTTCTCAAGTTCAAATCTGACATCAGGCTGTCGACATAACTAAATACGACATAGTAAACTCTATAGGCTTATATTTAAAAAAAACAGACGAATCTTCGAGAAACATAAAATTATTATGTGTAGGCCTAGATCAGTTGATTGCTCGTAGCATTAAGTCTGGCAAAGTTAATCGATTAGGCCTATTAATCAATCAATTCTTCTTTTATTGAAGCCACTGAGAAGCGAAACAGAATTAACATGAGTATTTTCCGTTGTTAGCAACATAACACAATATATAGTAGCATGGTTATTTCCATCATCGGCAAAAAAATGCCGAAGGGACAATAGTCCTGCTAGATAGGGTCACCTAAGTAGTAGGCCTAATCAACATTGTAGCCTAGTAAATGATAACAAAAGGAAGGACTTAGAGTCAATATTCAGTTCGGTTGCTTCGATCCAGAACAGCTGTCGCGAGAAACATAGACTATAACCCTTAACTATATTTTCAGCCAGGGATTGACCAATACTAGTAAAATAAGCATTAAATTTCTCAGCCATCTGACTAACATCGCTGATCCCGAAGTTTTTTTTAAAGATTATGATTATATTTGGAGAATTCCGTGGCATAGGCTTAATAGGCCTACATCTGCTCCACTCTGCTACGAATTTGCCTAAATTTATTCCTGACAGTAGACCTACTTAGTAAATGTCGCTATATTTTCTGAATTAGGATTCTTAATGTATTTTAAATGAGGTTTGGACTTCTTTCTACATGACTTTAACAAGCCCCGAGTCATTCACGGTTGTCTAGGCGCATTACTTTTGCACAATTGGAAATACCTGGTCATAAGCATTTTTAAACAAATCATATAGAATAAAGCTTAAAGCGAAAGCAAGATTAGGATCACCCGCTTCGTAGGCGGCCGACACTGCAGACCAATCCAGATCAATATTACCGGTATGATGAATTGCTGGACACGCTCACAGTCTCCGAGCTCTTCGACCTCTTCTCCTCAACCACGACTGATCTTCTTGACAGGATGCTGCCTCTACGCAAGGTCAAGACCCGACACCGTCCACTGGCGGTGTGGTTCGACAAAGAATGCCACCAGTCACGCCGCCGTGCTCGCTGTGCTGAGCGACGTTATCGGAGATCCAAGGATCCCAGTGATCGGTTGATATGGACTACTCAACTTCGATGCCTTCACCGGCTATACCATCACAAAGAGGCCGCTTACTGGGAGAACCTTGTCTCGCGTAACGAAAAAAACCCACGGCGTCTATGGTCTTCCATCTCGGGGCTTCTTGGTCGGCCGTCTCGTCCGCTCGAGACTCCAGCCTTCACTGCTGATGAGTTTCTTGACATGCTGAACACGAAGACAAACTCTCTCCGTGCCGCTACAGCTGATGCTACACCTCCGGTGTTCTCATCTACATCTTCCGAGTTCGTTGGCTTTAAGCCTATTACGGACGCTGATCTAAGAACAGTTTTCTCGGGTGTTAATCTTAGATCATGTGAACTAGACCCACTCCCTCCATTTATTATTATTGACATACTTGATGATCTTGCACCGTTCTTTCTCTATCTCTTCAATAGATCGCTTACTGAGGGCTGCATTCCTGCTTCCCAAAAACGTGCTTTGGTTTTCCCGGCACTTAAGAAAACTAATCTGGACCCAAACGACTGCAAAAATTATCGGCCTATTTCTAACCTGTCTTTTCTTTCAAAAACCCTTGAACGTCTGGTTTCAATTCAGATTCTTCCTTACCTTGAGTCTTCAGGCCTTCTCCCCTCACACCAATCTGGTTTCAGGGCGTTCCACTCAACTGAAACAGCCCTGCTCTCTATGCTAGCTGACATCTACTCAGCTATTGATAAGGCTCAGGTCACCCTTCTTGCACTTTTTGATGTCTCAGCAGCCTTCGACATGGTGGATCACGATATTCTGCTCCAACGCCTTGAATCCTCCTATGGTCTTAAGGGAGTCCCTCTTCTCTGGCTTCAATCCTACCTGTCTGGTCGCACCCAAATGGTTATAGCTGGTAATTCCAGGTCTAACTGGGTGCCTGTCCTTCTAGGAGTTCCTCAGGGATCAGTCCTTGGACCCCTTCTTTTCATTTTGTACACGGCTGATATTACCTCTTTGTTTACAAATTACTCTGCTACTGGTCACCTTTTTGCTGATGACGTTCAGGCATATGTTCATGGTCCTGCGTCTACTCAACTCACTTTAGCTCGCCGTATTGAAGCTCTTTCCCATGACTTGCATTTGTGGATGTCTTCCAATCGCCTTTCGCTAAACTCTTCCAAAACTCAACTTATTTGGCTTGGCACACCCCAACAACTTCTGAAAATTGACTTTTCGCTTCTCTCTGAAAACTTTCCCAATTTTACGTTCTCTACTTGTGTGCGTGACCTTGGTGTCACTTTGGACAGCGCTCTCACTTTTTCTGCTCATGTAACCAACCTTACACGATCCTCTTACTTTCACCTACGGCGTCTCAGGGTTATTCGCAGATCTGTTCCTCTCTCTATCATGGCATCCATTGTCCATGCATTTGTCTGTTCCAGAATTGATTATTGCAACTCCCTACTTATTGGTCTTCCCAAGGTCCGTCTATACCCTATTCAATCTGTTCTCAATACTGCTGCTCGATTGATTGCTCACCTTCCTAAATACTCCCATATATCATCATTCATGGTTAACCAACTGCATTGGCTTCCTCTCTCTGACCGCATTCAGTTTAAAGTCCTTGCTTTGGTCCTCAAATCCAAACTGGGACTTGCTCCAAAATACCTCAGGGATGTCATTCGTCCTCCTCTTTCTGCATCTTCTCATCGGCCTTTACGATCTCTGGACCGATCTGACTTCTTTGTCCCACGAGCTAGGACTACGATTGCTCAAACTCGATCCTTTGCCATCATTGGGCCCTCTTTATGGAATGCCCTTCACTTCACTTTGCGTGAGACTTTCCTTTCTGGATCATTGTCTTCATCTCTCTCTCCTTAAAACATATTTCTTCTCTCGGGGTTCTCGCACTGGGAGCGCTACTGAATGGCCTCGGCTGTGAGCGGCGCTATATAAATTACTAATTACAATTACAATTACAATTACAATTATTAAAAACATCATCAGAAAGCATGAAATCGTTTCAACTGCGTCATAAAATCCCTGCTATGACTCTGTATGGATCACATGGTTTGTTACCTGGCACTTTCGCTGTATTTTAAAGTACCGGTGCGGGTACACGCCGATAACAATGACAGTACAAACTTACAGCAACCAGGACTACGGTTGCGACGACAAGCTCCACGACGGGTACATCTAAAATATATCAGTACACAATAATTAATACATGTATAGGCCTACAGCAATAATTACTTTAATATGAATAGGCTACATTTTATGTATCTTCGTTTAATATTTTTCTTCAATAACTCGAGCAGGCAGAACGCTGGTCGTTGCAGTAACACAGTTGCGGAAACTGTTCATGGTATATGAGGCCAGACTATTACATGTCTAAAATAGGTTTTTTGATGAAAATCAACTTTCTGCTAAAATATGCAGAACAGGAATTCAAGAACAAGTCACTAAGCTGTATTATTTATTGTTTGCATCCATTAGGCGCGCTGAGTCAATAAAGTATGTGCGCAATTAATATGTCAGAGGCTGTACACTTGATTCGATCAGCAGATAATAATCTGCCAAAATGACAGGGGAGTCTAATTATTTACCGATGTGGCTGCTGCTATGTCACTTTCTTCAAACCTATGTACCAACCTTGCAGCGTAGGTTTATCAATGCATCGATATCTGCCCTTGAAAGACGACTGGCAGATACTTCCCTCTGAACAAGGTGACGACAGACAAGGATTACACGAGGAATCTGTAGCAAAATAAAATGATAACATCAAAGATGATTGCATCAGGATGCTTATTTAAAATATCTAGGAGAATCACTATGTATATCAGGTTACTATACAATACAGCAAAGCAACACAATACAATATACCGCAATGTAGTACAATGAAAAGCAATACAATGCAATACAATACATGTACCACGTTACAATACAATGCAGCACAATGCTGTGCAGCGTTCAGTGTTACTTTAGAATACAATACAACTTTTCATGGAACTCATCCAAGCTATTCCCCAAATAACATGTACTATGTAGGCCTAAGGTTCAATTTACCTGAAACCTTTGTCCATAAACTTGTGGATATAGAAGGATCACACCTTTCACATTCTGGATTGAAAGGATTTCTGTCGTCCTTAGCGAAACAGTAACCGTTTATCAAGCAGATTTCTTCCTGTATAAAAGAAACAAAAATTTAACAAACAAAACGACAGCTCATGGTAACATCGGTAGCAGACTAAGAAATGCACGTATACTAAACAGGTATCTGCATGATATAGTTGGTAATGCTCGTTTAAACTATTCAATTAAGTAGGCTTATCTATAGGCCTATAATTGATTATTGAACCTAAATTTCATCTACTAGCAAAGTATGCACCAAATATGCACTGCTTCTTGAACGCTTCTAACAGGATTTTCCCATTCAAATGTATGAATTACAGCCTTACAGGCCTATAACCTGTAGCATACACACAACATTGGCAAGAATCGTAGTTTTACTAGGCGTAGGCCTATCTACAAACAAAACGTTTAGACCAAGAGATGCTGCGATCTTTTGTCTTTCAGGGCTAGTATCGCTCAATCACTTTGTCGGCAGCTAAAAGAATCATATTTACATAAGCATTTTCTTTAAGTAATATTCTTATAAACAGACCTTTTGAGAGCAGGACTGTCCGTTGCAGGAGTAGCACTTGGAGTCGTAGACTGTGAGATGACGGACGTTGCTGAAACGTACACCATTGTTACTGATGGAGATGGCATAGTGAAGAACGGGGTTTCCCAGAGGTAGAGAGTAGAAGTCAACCGGTTCGACTTCTGGTGGTGAAGTCTTTGAAGCGGAGTTGGTTCGGAGGAGGCGTAGACTTCCATGGAGCACATCCGTCGGTAACTTACAGGAAGATGTATCCATCGTTTCCACTGAGGCCGAAGTCTTAAACAACTGCTTAGAGTTGTCACTCTAGGAAAAAACCATATTTATAGTATGCGCTTTTGTACAGTTCTAAAAGGCATTTTGCAAAGAGCCAGGTGCTCTAATACATACAATACTTACATACATAGTACATACACACATAATACACACACACACACACACACACACACACACACACATGGTGAACTTCATGTTTCCCGTGCGCGAACTGCTCTTAGACAGCATCGTGTCTTCTCTGTTGCTGGTCCCATGGTTTGGTATGGGCTTCCATTAGCATTACGCCTTAATTATGCCTAGAGTTCACTCAGATGCGTTTTACTGTAGCCTTAAAACCATCCTTTTAAGCCGGGGTTGGGTCGGGAGCACTCCTGAGTAGTAGACCTTGAAGGGGCGCTATGTAAATCTTCGGAAGTCATGAGTACATACATACATACATACATAGTCATAGTTTTTTTTATGCGCAACCAATTTTCAAACAAATACACATTAATGAGGAAAAGTATAAAGGTTACAAAGGGGAGGCCCAAAAGGGATCGAAATCCCGCTAGAAGGGACACCTTAAGTACGAAAATTACCAAATCAATCGAAAGATGGAAATGAAAAAGACACAGAATGGAAAGTAAACAAACACGGTATAAGCAACATTAAAAAATAGTCCATAATCCAGAACTGACTAGGAGCATTACATTGCCATTTGAAAAACTTAACTACAATCTTAACTACAGACTTAACTAAAGAACGCGGTAATGCACTCAGAGCGATCGATTCTATAGAGTTGGAGTGAGAGTCCGTGAAGTTTTTAACGAGTTCTAATTATCAAGGAGAAAAGAGCGATACCATTTTTTTAAATACGTGGAGATTGCATGCATTACGAATTTCAGTAGGAATAGAGTTCCACACGGAAATGCCAAATGACTTGATGGTGAACCGACGAATGTTGGAGTGAATTCTTACAGAGCGATACGCCTTGGCGTTTCTAGTGAAATAAGTGTGAATGTCAGAGCCAAATTGGAGGTAGTTGTTGAATACTTGAGGGAGTAGGCCATTTTTTAGGCGATAAATAAATTCACCTATTTGTCATACATGCCTACATACATGGTTACATACATACAGACATGCACACATATTTATACATAGTAAGACTTACATACATACATACATGCATTCATACATTCACACATACATGCATGCATTCATATAAAATTATATGCTTAGAGTCTACATACACATGCTCAGGTTTTATAGTTAAAAATTTTAATAGATCGTTTAGTTTTGTTTTGTTTTTTTACAAAGTGACTTCGAGGAAACTGGAATTCCAACTTTCTCGTCATCAGATTGCAGCTCACATTAACCTGTTTTTTTCTGAGTTGGTGATTGCGTTGGTAAGGCTACTTTCACCGACTTTGGGTCAGCTTTGGAAAACCAATTTATTTGAAAACTACCAGCAGCCAGTGAAATTCCGCTTTATATCATAGTGCTACTGGTGCAATCATTGAAAAAAATTTAGTAGATATTAATTATTAACTATTGCATCGGAGGGAATTTCAATCTGCCTTTGGGTGCAGTCATGAACTTCATGTAAGGCCTGAAACTAAGTTTAAAATAATGAGTTGCGTCTACCTTTGTGACTTCGACTTTACAGACAAGTCCTGGCAATGACTTCACGTCTTTGGTAACCATTTCCACCTTTTGACATGGGTCTCTGTCAAGGTCACATGACGAGGGGCCCAAGGTTCGCAGGATATTTGGAGTGGCATCTTCCGAAAGGGCGCAGTCAGATCCAACGTAACCTGTTGTTAATGCAACAAACCTGTTAATGGTGTGAAAACAAATGGCACGCAAACATAATGAGTTTGAGTTTGAGTTTGAGAAATATGAAATCGAGTATCCTGTTAAGAATGTAAAAGCAACTGACATATCAAATATTCTAAGAGTAACACGTTAAGAATGCAACAATATTTCTCAGTAATAATTCATTTTCCTCCTCGATAAACACAATGATATTGCATATCCTAAGTGACACGGTATTTCGAACGCTTTCCAATACAATTTTTCCTTTCTTCAATATCTACAATCACGATTATATTGCACGGAAAGACTAACATTCTTTTTGGCCTTACTAGCTTTACTGCCTATGCGAGGATTTTGGGAAATACTATGCGGATGTTTTTTCTGGTCAGCCACTTACCTTTGTCGCAGATGCAGTTGCCATTGCTACAGGTGCCGTGTCCAGAACAGTCTTGCGGCAGGCAGACGACAGCTGTTATCTCTTGGACGATGGATGTCATCTCCTCAATCGTTGAATTACTTTCTGTGATGTTAGCCGTAATCGCTTCGAAAATACACAGATTCTGGATTTCGGGAATCTTGTCATCAGCCCAAGACATATCACCCGTCATCTAAAATCAAGCTATCACGTCAAAACTCAAAGCAAAGCAACCTTCACGTTTTCTCAAACCTTCAACCTTCAAAATCTCTATAAGTACATATGCCAACAATTAAGTTGCTTAATAGCATAAAAGACTCGTCTGAAATCAATAGTGCACCTTACATATGCAGAGAGATAACTGCCCTCTCCACAGAGACGAGGTATAACGAAGTCTTCATATGCAATTATTTATTATTAATTATTTTATCGTACATGAGNGCCTTATCGGCCGTATACCCAAATTTGGCCATGTCTCTAGATACATGCACTCCGTTCTCCACTGGTTCCCCCTCAGCAGCGGATTGCATATAGGATAGCTGCCCTAGTCCGGCGCTGCCTATTGGGCCTCGCTCCTGCCTTGGGAATATAACTTTGCGCTACATATCTTCACGAGCTCTGTTGCCCTGTCCTTAGTGCTAGGGGCTCTCGATCTTTCCGCTCATCTGAACAGGGTTTCCTTGTCCCTTTTTACCGTACCTCCACTATACAGAACTGTGCTTTCTCGGTGGTGGGTCTCTCGACCTGGAATGGCCTCCTCTCTGGAGCTTCACCTCTTTCCTATAGGACCTTCTCTCCTATGTCCTTTTCCAACCTTAAAACTGTTCTGACTAGTTTTCTTGAAGGGGCGCTACATAAAAATGCTCGATATGAATGAATTACAGTGATGCTGTAGAAGTTTCTAGATTAGATCAGTGTAATGCTAAATTGAAGATCCAATCACTGACCTATTAGTCAGTGGTGATAGCAGTAATCAAAGGGTTGGGTGATTAAGTAAGTAAAAAGTAAGTATATTCTTTAATTATTGAGATTGCTGTACTTGGCTGACTGACTTGTAGAAAGAGAGGTCAAAGATAATGTGGTGGACTGGTAACAAAATGTAGAGTGGCATACTTTAACCTGCATTGACTGACAAAATTCTTTTTTCATTTATGGCAAAACTTCCTTATAATGTTGCATGTACTACCTCTGGAAGCCATATCAAGCTCCAAGGTGTAACAATTGCATTACACTGCATGTTATAAAATTAAATTAAATTTGGATTTATGTCCTTGACCACACTTTATCAAGTTTCAGATTATAATGGTGTACAAGTACTATGTATGGTATTATTTTACCCAGATGTAGTGTGTGTCACCTGGTTTTGTCATTAAACGAATACATGTATACACATATATATTATATATATTATATTATGTGTATATATATATATATATATATATATATATATATATATATATATATATATATATATATATATATTGTGACATGCAGAGCGTGTGCTAAACTACATTGATTCACTCATTTATCACTGCCACTATAAATTATTCATTTATGCAATCATTGGACCATAATTGGAGATCTACTTCCAGGCAGTACAGTGTAACCGTTAGAGGAAAAGCATATTGCCAGAACCTGAAAAACAGATGGCCAGGCTGCCAGATACCACAGTAGGAAAAAACAGATGCAATATTAAACAATTTTAAAAATCAATATACAGTTACATCTATAGCCCTGAACTTTACATCGGCCTACAACTAGAATTAAAACTACCTAATCTTTGGAAAGTATAAAGCTGGATTTATAGAAATATGTAAAACATACAAGTGTTTCTATTGCGCCTGTATGTATTAATATTTGCCTCTAGGCATTACACGCACTGTTATGCAGTCCTAAGTAGATAACTTAGGCTACTATTATTTGTAAGAAAACATAGATAGGGCATGCCCTACAATTTCACACATTGGACGTTCTGCCATTTTCAGATTGACTGGGCAGGCTTATTGACAAAGTAACTGTATCTTACCAAATATCCTACATGTAGTCACGTGAGTGCTCATTAATATATATAAGCATATAGCTCGCCTACGCGTCTCACCGGTTTAGGGATTCAAAACGTGCAGTCAGGTATACGTGATATGCACATAACCAAGCCACAAGTCTGTGCAAATTGACTTGATTGACAACCCGCCAAAAGGGTGACTGACATGTATTGTATACTGACCTCCTAATTATGTTAATTCATTCATTAATTCAGAGATTTATATAGCGCCTTTCCAAGATTATGACTCAGGGTGTTCCCGGCCCAACCTACGCGGAAAAGAAGTTTACAGGTGTCTGAAGAAAATGCATACAGAATCCCTAGCTACGACAAGACACAGATCCAGAGGGTGGCCATTCCAGGTGGATCCAAACGGAGGCCATTCCAGGTGGATGGCCCATTTACTGAAAATGTATGATGCTGCATCCTCGAGGGGTGTGCAAATGAAACAACTAATTCACCCCAACAGTAGAAAGTAGATTTCTACAGCCAGCCAAAACCTGTGGGGCAGCATAGCTCCGGTAAATAGCCCAGGGCAATCCCCACAATTTTGGTATCACCAAACCAAAGCCAAAATCTGAATACACTGAGAAATAAGCAGCCAATGAAGTACGTCATGCACAAAATGTGAGATATGGTCAAATTGTGAAATGCCACCAATAAATCTAGCACGCATTCAAGCTGTCCAACACACCCCAAAAGAGGCCAACATAGACGGCACTACAGTAGTCAACCCTACTACTAATAAAAGCATGAACAGCAAATGGTTCAAAGACCCAATCTCTAAAGACAACTGTTTCAACATGCCCATGTCTCCAAATGATTCTGCCTGATTTCTTTCATTTGCTTGTGTGTAAAACCATTGAACAATACTGACATCTTTGGTTCTGTTTGCTCGCGATTAATCGATCCAATTTCTTGTATTAATTCATCTTTAACACCAGATTGTAATCCACAGTGCACTGTGTCAAAGTGCCCACTTAATCATATTGAAAATGATGAAGAGTTCAGTAACACCATGTAGTGAAAAGTGATCTTGTAGAGTACTGTAACAAATGGTTTGAAATGTTGTCATGAAACCTGTTACAGGAAACAGGTTTCATGACAACATTATGTTACCTGATCAGCTGGACTAGTTGCGCTTCTAGTCTCACTTATACAGATGCCTATTAACATACATTTTCTTTCAATGACTGTAATACGACTGTTATTGGTGTTCACTAAACATCAAAACCGATCAGAAAACAAACTGTCCTAACTATCATCTGAAGGAAGAAATGCATGATTAAATGAACAAAAAAACACTAAACTAAAATAATGGTTGAACAGTAACACGCTGGCACGATGAAGGACGCGGGTTCGATACCCCCTAGCTCCATAAGGTTGACTCAGCCTTCTACTCCCTATGGGCCGACTGTAAAATTAGCAGTAAAACAGATGAGCGCCTTGCAGGCCACCATACAGTTAAATTCGACTCCTGTTAAACTTGTCATCATCTGTTACCTTTATATCATGTAATCTTACTGTATACTTGTCAGTTTGAATTAATACAAGAATATTATTATTATAATAATGTTGTCTATTATTATAATTATTATTATTGTTATTACATTATTATTATTATTATTATTATTATTATTATTATTATTATTATTATTATTATTATTATTATTAGTAGTAGTAGTAGTAGTAGTAGTAGTAGTAGTAGTAGTAGTAGTAGTAGTATTAGTATTATTATTATTATTATAATAATAAAACACTTCTTACTTCAGCCATCCAGAGTAGGCTGGTGACGTCTGCCGAGACCAATCCTCCATCTGACCTTTGACCTATGGACCTTCTTATCAAACCCTGATTAACCTGGATTTCTGAAAAAAAAGAAAACAAGACATCTTTTACATGCAATATGACAAACATTTCTTGTAGGAAAAACAACAGAAACAAAACACTTTAGTTGGTTAAATAATTAATGGAAAGAAACAACAAAAATAATTCAGTAACTGACTTTCATCTTATGGAACGACCCACTGACTGACACTTTCTTTCATACTGACTGAATGACTGACTTTCTGAATGAATAAATAAAGGGAGGAAAGGAAGGAATAATAATAATAATATCTTTTCTTTAATCAAGCGCCTGACAAACGCACTGCGCTGTACATTTACATGTTATGACAATTAAACAATTCACAAGAACTCAATTAAATGACAGAAGACATAAATCTTAACTACTAACAGAACAGACAGCCTGCAATACACGGCGCTAATAGCAGCCTACAAAGCATGTCCGCCCTACGGGACACGAACTCGGTACCTCTCGCTCTCTATGCCAGTGTGTTATCCAATACGCTATCGGGACGCGAAGGAAGGAAGGAAGGAAGGAAGGAAGGAAGGAAGGAAGGAAGGAAGGAAGGAAGGAAGGAAGGAAGGAAGGAAGGAAGGAAGGAAGGAAGGAAGGACAGAAGGAAGAACTGAACAACAAAGACACATTTCTCGTAGTTTGTCTGCTGCCTTACAGTCTACAACAACTGAAGACTGCTACTGATGCCTAGAACAAGAGGAAGCAGTTCATAAGTAATAACCAAAGATGAATAACTGCATTTTATTCTAACACTGCAATGACATATTTTCATTCACATTCAATCAAACGTGCATGGATTGGAGAATAAACTGCTCAGAGGAAGAGAAGCATAAGAGATAAACACATACACACAGACAGAATCAAAGAGACAGAGAGAGTGACCAGTGGTAGGATGAAGGAGTGGAACTGTCTGGCAGTGTCTGCAATATATGGGGGAATCTGGAGACGGGCTGTCTGAATCAATACTCCATTAAAGAGAAACGGAGGCAGGAGGCGGCCAAAGCCAGGCCAGGCACTGCATGTAGTGGTCTTCAGGAAACTCCTTCATGGCTCGTTGGTCAGTGCTAACCAACAAGAGGTGAAGCCAACGATCAGAGATCAGACCCTGTCTGAGACGGTCGATGTACAGCTAAGCATTACAGACAACCATCTCACTGGCAATTCGATTGGAAAATTCAGTTTGCTGACCCAGTATCCAGGGTCAGAATTGCCGGGAGGGGGGGGGGAACCCCCAGTCTTTCTTAGGATCCCATAGTAAAGTCTACATTTCATACCCAAACTGCACATAAATCAACGTCCAACCCCCCCCAAAGTTATTTTTTTACAATTCTCATACTGCCAGTATCAGATAAGAGCTGTGGCTATCAATTCCTGCATACTTGTACAAGATTTAGTTATTGTTTACTAAATAAAAGGAAACTTATATAGTGCAGCTCCAGTAATTAGAGATGCCTGATTGATGTTAAATGTAATTAAGAACAGATAAAATTTTTGTTCTTAATGACATTTAACATCAATTAGAGGTCTTCTAGTTCCTGTGCACTGTTTTGCTTCATGATGATGGATCCAGAGTTCAACGACAGCCCATTAGAACTATACCTATTATAGTGCTGAACAGTGCATTATCTAGGCCTAAAGCTATTATAATAGTACTATAGTCTCTAATACTATAACTGCATAATCATGCATTGATGTTACTTGTTGCGTCTTGACAGCAAGTTATGAAATAAACGAAAATACAATACAATAATGACAACAAAGGCCGTTGTGGTCAACAGAAATAACTTTGGCATATTACAGCTCAAACTAGGAGAATCACCATTGGCCAGTCAACAGGTCAAAAGGTCAAACTGCATTGTTTATTTCCATGGGTGGACCTGGTGTCCAGTTGGTCACTTCCAACCTTTTTGAAGGTCATAGTTTGTAGAGTTCTTGCATCACAATGTACTGAAACAGCCAAAACCTTCCTGATTGGATCCTCACCAACACCAGGGTGTGCATCAAGTGCTGAAAGACCTCATCACCTCTGCATCACAGTGGGCTTAATTCCACATTCCACTTTAATATGAAAATAAAATAGTAATACATGCATGTGCACACGGCTGGGGATTGAAAGGTTTCAGACACCTTGACCTAAACTATTTTATTAAAAATTGCATGGTTGACTGCTGAGCTAATCACTTTGCCTTCAATGGATTCTGATACAAAGCTCCCATTGCTAATGTTTTAGAGCACATAATTATTTTAAGAATTTCTAAAGAAATTTTTATTTTAAATGGTAATTTACACATAAAACCAGGCTTCAACTTTGAATCAACCAGAGTCTGATTAAACAACACTAAACCACAACAGACACAAATGATTTCAGAGTAATTTTTAAAAATATTTATTATATAAACTCAGATAAGTGAGTAACTACCGGGTAACTCATTTACAATAACTACCAATCTATGTATGCAAATAGCTACTGCTACAGCAGGGGACTCCAGACTCCGTCCCATGATAGCTATTGGTGTTTGTCAGGTGTCCTGCTAACAGTAAATTCTCCCTTTACAAAGAGATTGCCAGTAGCCATTAATGTGTGTTCTAGGCACATTAAAGTAAGATATAATGAGACAGTTCCAGGCTTCATTGATGTTCACATCTTTCATTTAAGACCTAATCAGGGCCCTCTATCTCCTGCAAGACAAATATCGTACGCAGTTACGCACTGCCTCTGGCTAATGGACAATAGGGTGGCCCAACACAAAAAAAGTTGGAAATGTTTGGCTCCACAAGGCTGCCCTTGTTACACATGAAAATATAACCCTGTATGCAAAATTTTGGACAGATTGAACTATATTTAGAGGTCGCGCCTTTTGGACACTTTTACACTATATAGTATGAAACGTCAAAAGACATGTATCATTTTGAATTTCAAGGCAGTTATTATTTTGAACTTTGAACAGTCTAATAAAATATATACCTCAGTGCTACTGCTTAGTCAGAGTGCATTGAATGCAAATAATTTGTAATGCAATATATTTTTTATTATTAAAGTAGTTTTCCAGTCTGCATAAATAACCGTCATTGAAGTGCCAGAAAACGCGAAAACCGCGATTTTTTCATTTTTCTCTTGTCGAAAAAGAAATCATTGTGCGATGACTGGAGTCAAGTTGCAGCAAGTATTGATTTTGTGACTCACTCTTAGTTAGTACATCATTGTGAGACTAGATCAGAGCCACTCCACGTTCTGCGCAGTCGCTGACTACATCAAAAGTTTGACATGAGCCTTCATCGACTGGAATGTAGGGTTCAATGGTCATAGAGCAGAAAGCTTTGATAGGAAGTTTTTGGCTTGTTCTTGACCCTGGGTAGTAAGAAGACCAAGCAGTTTTAAAGAACTCCTTGTGACATACGCCTCCAGTGTAGTGTGGGGGTCAAAGGATCACCTGTCCAGCCGTTTCGTGGATAGCTGATTAGGGGGTAAGTAAGGTTTTCATCATAGTGGCCTTGATGTTTTCACTGTTTATGTCATCAAACAAAGCAAGTGGCACAGAGTGCTAGGTGAAATACCAGTGAAGACAACTGAATGCCTCCACTGCTTTTTCTTTGATGACACGGTCTGAGTATTCAAGAAACTATGCAAGAAGCTTCAAATCGTTGAATTGTAACAACACTACTTAGTTGCAATTGGTCGGCTACTTACCCTTACTTTCGAACAGCCGCTTGAGTGCCGCAAAAAGTTCTTGTGAGTCTCTCTGTTCGTCAAGATTTTGGTAACAAACTTGAAGGATCCTTTTTCTCATTTTTAGAAAGAGCTTGTCCTCTTGACTTTTCATTAAAGTCATTGCATCTTTTCGTGATATGTCAAATAGTTAATTTAAATCGACCTTAAACTGTCCCTCTTTGAAATCGGCAGAAATCTTGAATTTAAGTCTATTCTTCTTCAGCAGACTGTAACCGTCATACAACTTCCGGAGCTAGCTAACACCCGAATCACTCATTTTGGTGATGAAACATAGCCCCATTTCTTGGTAGTCCAGACCCAAGAATGTCCTTGTTAGGCAACCCTAACAGCCAAAATTGTGGAGAACTCCTGGTTGATGCCATGACAGCTGCTGTTTTTGCTACATATAAGCGTTTAATATACAAAGTGAAAAGGCATGCGTTGTATTTCACAGTTAAGGAGTACTTCACAAATAAAAATACTTTAATCATACAAATGTAGCGGTATGAGGAGCAATAGTGAACAATCCAATTGTAAATAAAACGAATTGTTATGAAAACTTTAGTCTATAAGTTAGCATGCAAAATTTAGAGATTATTGCCTACCTCTAATTCAGCAACCATTTTCTAAATACAAAGAACTTGAAAACAAGCTTTTTTATTTGTAAGTAAGCTTATTATTCTTTAATTTACTTAAATAGGGTTGACATCTAGATTATTATTTAGAAAGAAGGTGCGTGGAGTTCATGGTGTTAATCCTAATTTATAATGTAGCTATTGAAACGCGACGTGCGGTTTTTGCGATCTCTACAAAAAGTGTCAAAAAGGCGCGACCTCTAAACATGCTCAGATCTCTTCAATTTTTTCACCACATGGTCTTGTTGTCAAGTGGAACAAGGGCAGCCTTGTGGAGCAGCATGTTTCGACAAAAATATTTTCCCCGTGTAAGTTTGGGCCACACTAATGGACAAGTATGTTCTTACAGTCACTTTCAGATTTTTTCTTCCTCTGAACTTTCTTGCATCATTCCACCCCACTGCTTCAGATGCCTCTCGTTCTAAATGGAAGCAATACATCCACATAATTTTAATTAATTCTTCATGATCAAGTGGTCTAGGTCGTAACTGCTACTGAGGTCTCTTATAGCAGCTGCATATCCTAATGTAAATTATTCTTGTCTTGGATTATTATATTTGTTCAATGAGAATTATTATGCATTCGTTCAATGGGAAAACCAGTTGACACACCGCAACTAGGAACAGTAAAAGGGACTACAACTGAACTGAAAATGTCTTTAAGTGTCATTTTTGGCTTAAAGATTGTGGACCAGATTTTACTGATTGTCTATATAGGATTCTATGGATAAAATTACGATCGTCCTTTGCTGGCAGAGTAAAGTATGGAATGATACGTGTATGAAGACCAGCTTTAATGTTTCCATGAAAGGCATGTATTCCCTCATTAATAAATGCTTTGGTGAAGCCAAAAGAAAGTGAGACAGTTGGCACAGGTGCAATCTATTCAGGTGTGGCAGAAACACAGGTGAAGTCCAGCAACACCTGACAGGTGTGACAAGAATAATTGCTATGACAGACTGGCTGTCCATTGTACAAGAAAAATTCATTGAAAATATTGAGAGAAAAATTGGATATTGAATATTTTGACTACTCCTGGGAAGAAATGGGAATAGCAACATAAGATCCACTAATTACTAGACACAGTTAAGCACAAAATGTTTCATTTTGGTTATTCAGGCACAGGGCTTGTTTGTACTGTTTTTGTACATCCTAGTTACTAGCAACAACTATCACTGGAGGTCTGATAGAACAAGTGAGCCTGAGGGAACACAATCAATCAATCAATCAATCAATCAATCAATCAATCAATCAATCAATCAATCAATCAATCAATAAATCAATCAATCAATCAATCAATCAATCAATCAACCAACCAACCAATCAATCAACCAACCAACCAACCAATCAATCAATCAATCAATCAATCAATCAATCAATCAATCAATCAATCAATCAATCAACCAACCAATCAATCAATCAACCAACCAACCAATCAATCAATCAATCAATCAACCAATCAGACTGATTGCAATTTGCAATTGTGAAGTATTTCTGTTGCTCACTTTGCATGGCCAAAACTTGAATTAATAAAAGCACACAGATAGGCCGTTTCAATAGTAACATTCTTTTCTGTATAATATTCTGCTTATAGGTCACCTAATTCAAGAAAATTTCATTTGAACCACTTCAACTTCTTCAAGAAAATATACCCCGGTAGCTGAAGAAAAGTGCTCCTAATGTAACAAATGTTCTTCAGGTTTCAACTCCAGTTTATATCATACATGTTTACAATCTTCACTTGTATCATGTATGCTAGTAGGTAGGTATTTAAACACTTATATAGTGCCTTTCAATTATCTTCTGATTTATATGGATCTATTAAACTGACTACCTCTTGAATGAAAAGTGACTGGGAACCAATGCAGCTCGTCATTAAAGTGTTAAATGGTTAACATACATATCTAATCGACCATAATCTAACAACTCTCGTGCTGTTATCTTAATGCCCAAGGCATCTTGATTGTAAGCAATTGATTGAGGCAAAATTTCAATGAAAAGTCATAATCCATTGGAGAAGTCAGGTTGAAATCTGATACATGAGGGAAACCAGAAGACAGACTGTGTGGTGGGGAAGCAAATTGAAAGAGACTAGTCTTAAGTTCAGACCTGAATGACGACATCAAAGAACTAGCAGAGTGAACTGAACTGGGTAGCAAATTATTCCAAAACTAAAATGACCAATATTCATTCCTTCATTCATTCTGAGAATTTATATACCGACTCTTCAAGAAACCTACTCAGCGGCGCTCTCTGCGCTAGCCTATGTATGTGTTATTACGAACATAAATATTACATCAGTTAGCAAAACAATGGTCTGTAAGCTGGAAGAGTCACCAGTGGTGGGCAAACGCACACACGTGGAACCAACCAACGGATTCCCATCGAAAGCTGACAGATAGCATGGATGTTCAGAGTCCCTGAACCATATATATTACTGATATAATACCATATGGCATACACCGACCTTTTAAGATCTGACATGCAGCCAAAATATAGCACTGATATAATGCCTGATATCGACCTTTCAAAATCAGCAACAGCAATATGGCAGTAACTTGAAAGGTTACTAAAAGCCGTTGGACGCGGTGGCGTAGTGGTACGTTCTGTGTCTTGTAACCGGAGGCTCGCAGGATCGAATCAACCTTAAGCCACTGCGTAGCAACCCTGGACAAGTTGCTCACCCACAACTGTCTGTGAAGACCACCTCACTAATCTCATCCCCGGGTGGCGGCGCTCCGTTCGATTAAAAAAAAGAACCAGTTCCAATCCCAACCCATCCCTGCATATACTGCTGCTTGCAGAAAACCATGGCTCTTTTCATCTCTGACAGATAAATATTTTAGTAGTTCCAACCTAATTATTAATTTAAAAGCTATCAGTCTGAACCATCTGTTTGGGAAAGTCCCTCCTCTGACCTCCTTTGCCTACCCAGCCAGTCTAGATACTAATCTCTTTTCTTCCTCCCTAAGACTCATTTCTCCCTTTCTCTCTACATGCCTAACAGTCTTTGAATTCTTAAAACATCAACAATAAATTACGCCACAGAAAAGCTAGCAATATCAACTGTAATGCTTCAGAATTCTTCGGTACTGCACACTTCCAACTGCTATGACTACATAGGCTAATAAGCACAAGGGTAGACGTATTGAAGAAAAGTAACAGCGATGATATTGGAGCCGACACAGCTTTGGTCGATATCATCACATCTTCCTCTGAAACCATAACTCTAAGGTTACTCACTCTGACTCACGGTTTATAATCCCATAGCTATGTAGCATCTAGTATTGATACAGCCTCACCGCAGCAACACGGATTTCTAATTTATAGAGATTCACCAGTTGATGACGCACGTGAAAGTAGCCATGGTAGGCCCAGTAATTATTTACACAGTGCCAATCTACTGAATCGATTAGATCCATACGTTGTTCCTCAACACCAAACCAGACCTTAAAACAGAGTTTGACGATTTCATTTCTCAAACCGTACACCTGACTTGCCTGTAGAATAATATTTGCGTACCGTTCACGCGCTAGGCCATAAAATGACGTCAGTAGCCAATATTGAATCTATGTAAACATATACCATCATTGGCATCAGTCGGTTGCTGATGCCAAGCCTCCTATGATGACCACCTTCTCCGCTATGAAAGGTCTACACAATGCATAGTAACACGGACAGAATCGTCATCGAAGACTTAAAGCTGCATAATAATCGAAGCATATTCTGAATAAAAAACGCTGCCACTGACCGGCCTTGGACGAACAATCATTCAGTATTCGTCAGCTGATGACCTGCGTCGCCTGCTTCTCTCCGTCTCGATGATCGTCATTGGGCTATTTCTCTGTTGCTATAAACCTATGTATCAGATCGCGCAGACTTTCAATCTTTGGGCTATTTAGCGCAGCCCTTAACCAAAGCTAGTTGCTAGAGCGTAGACACGAGTCTACTACGTCTCTATGTAAGCTTAAGAATACAAAGATGTTTGATACTGCCCTCCTTCCAAAGTTCAGCAGTGCACGTACGACAGATCACGATGGCGTGGAGCAATCATTCGTTAAGGGTCATAGCCACTGGCGGCTCGTCCTCTATCACCAGGTCGTTGCTCTATCATCCGCCCCAGTTGAGCTCCTCTATCACTACCCGACTATACACTCAAAGCAAGTCTAACCTTTTCAAGAAATTTTATCCCGACTCATCTCTGGTCATTGCCTGCCAATTCTTCGCGACCTAAACGACATTCACCTGCAGCTGCTCTGCCTTCTCTCTTGATTTCAGTATTTGTTGTCACAAGATCACTCAGAAAGTTTGGAAACCGTGCATTTGCACTAGCTGGCCCGGCTGCATGGAATTAACTGCCGGACTTTATTCGCAAATCTTCAACATTTATATCACTCTTCAAAAATAAGCTTAAGACTTATTTGTTCAAGATTTATTATGATTAGACTTCCCTGTTACACGCTTTTGTGCAAGATTTTGTTTAAGCATTATCAGTTAATTTCTCAACTCAAATCGCACTGGCATGCCCAACTTATGGCATCTGGGAGAGTACCATCCCTTCTTTATGATCTACCCAACCTCTTTAGTAAGGCACATTCAGACCAATGTGAGGAGCAACTGATAATTATGCATTTCATTAAGAATTTAGATGGCATTGGCAGGCACAGGTGATCGCCCGCTGATCATTTACTTGTACCGTATGCTGAAGATAAGAAGACTGCACATCGAGTGTTTGACAGATAAGAGATTATCTATTTCCCAATATGGTCAGCATCTAAATTTTTTGATAAACGCAGCTACATCTGTACAGCGTTTGCCTTAACCAACTACTTCAGTTAGACAGCAGCCTTTACTGCACTAGTTCTAATTGAAATCCCTTTGTCGGATGTGGCAGCATCAAAGTATCCAACCTCATAGCACAGTTAGCCCAGTAAAATCAACAGGATAGCTTAATCTAAGCCTTACTACTATTCTGAAGTGCAGATGTTCACACAGGGATCAGGGCAGAGTAATGCAAAACTTAGACAAGGGTAGATCTTTTTTAACATCTTTGGAATGTGCTGTCTCCATCTACTCAGAGTCTAAAAATTTTCTAGCTGGTATCCCTCCTCTTCCTGTGCTTTTCTTAAAACCTATTTCTTCTCTCATGGCCTTGCACACTAGGAGCGCCTCTGAATGGTTCACCCACTAGAGGCGCTTTATAAATGTTTGAATACAATACAACACAATAGAATAGAGGAGTTCAAATATATTAGGTCAATTTTCACAGACATCCTTGTGGACAACCCTAAATGCATGACCTCAAAACCAATCCTTTACGGACAACCAATAAATTCATGACTGCAAACCAAGTATTACAAGTTGTTAACAGCTGTTTCGGAAATGGACATTTGCACACACACTGTTAACAACACGGTAGATTTGACCTTACAAAGGTCCACCTTACATGAACCATCCTTAATTAAAGAAATACCGGTAAACATATTACAATACGTGCTTCTACTTATTTTTTAAACTAAATTTAAGATATTTAGACCATGGTCATTAACAAAAAGTCAATTAAAAACTAAACAGCCAGTACAAATATCACAAGGTAACTTTAATCAGAATTATCAGATTCATCATTAACTCATAAAAATGATGGACCAGAGAAAACATAATCAGGTGTACAGCTGAAGTTCAATGTCATCAGTCAAATTGAATGACACAGAAGACATAGGATAAGAGGCAACAACAATTTTGTAGACAGACGAATAATCATCAAGATGAGAACGTTCGTGATGACATAGAAAACTGTGGCGTACTCTGTGAATCGACTGTGCTCTGTCCTAAATCCATATCATCTCTGGCACCTCTCTGCTCAAAAGGAATCCCCTTTAAACTCGGAGCGCTTTCTAAAATGCGCAGCTGTGAAATCTGCCGTAGTAAAGCCTTTCCTTCTTCTCGTGTCTGAAAATGCAACAAAGCAACGTTCTGCGTAAGAATTGAAACAGAAAATGTTTTACGTACCATAGAATTTCTTCCTCAAATACAACACGCCTTTCTGTTCATTTATCAACATCTCAGTGGTAAACACTGTTTAACAGTAGAACTCAAACTAACCTAACCTGCTACGCTCCTGCACCATCCAACAACCACTATTGCCATCAGTTGCTTTCCACCTTAGCACTAAGCTGAATTCCCCGCTTGAACATTAAATTCAAGTGCTTCACCGGTTGGTTCTGCACTTAAGTCATCTCTGTTTAGCCGTGGCTGGGCTGGGAGCACATGAAGAGGCGTTATATAAATTCACGGAATGAATGAATGAACACAGACAAGAGCTGTTTGTGCCAGTTTAAGCTCAGTCAGGTCACCGATCACTTCATTCATCCGCCTATTAACCAGTCACTTGTTAACTTAATTAGGCTCCTATCTAGCAGGACCTGTCCCTTCTGGTGTGCCTATTGTTCAACCCTTATTATTTACTAGCTCAATGTGTTGCTTTACTCTGTGATTGCTCGATTATATGACTAAATTGGTCAACAGTTGTACGTGTGTAACTGGGATCAATAAAACTGATGGTGATTGATTGATACATAGAAATTTTGACTTGGCACCAAAACTGAACAAACAACCCGGTCCTTGCCGAATTCATTTGATATCGCATTGGTGAATAACATGACCTTCTCAGAGAAATTTAGGACATTTACATTACATTCACAATATCACAACATCGTGTAGTATTAATTAGCAGATCTGCGATAATAGTAATAACGTGGAAGATAAACTGGTCATACTTCTCTGAAGTCGGTGCATCTAGTGGCCGCTGAGTAGGCTTCTTCTAAGTGGCGTGCTGTCAGGTGGTAGTTAGCGATGAACTTGTAGGCCTGAGCCTGGTCCTCTGCAGCAGGCATCATCTGAAACAGTTGAATTGCATACTCTCATCACAAACATTGACTTTCAAAACTATATTATCATTAATTATTTAATTAATGAAGGATATACGACAGTCTAATCAAATTTTGTAATCAAAAGAACAAATCTACAATTTGGAAACAGAATGTTTGAAGTAGCTGGTCCAGCTGAATGGAACACTTTACCAGAACCAATCCGAAGATCATCCTCAATTAATATTTTTAAATCTAAACTTAAAACTTATCTCTTCTCCAAGTACTATGATTAGTAAGTACATTGTAACGCGTCCTTTGAGTAAGACTTTGTTTTATTAAGGCGCGTTATAAATACAAGTTGTATTGTATTGTACTCTAGTGCCAGACTGTCAACACATAGATACCGGGTTCAAACCCGTCAGGATAGAAAGACATTTTCAGATACCTGTTCTACTAGCACCTTTGCCCAACCCAACTATAGTACATCGACTGTGCAAATCTGTTGGGAGATCAGAGAGAAAGGTAGGGAACTCGCCACCCATCCTCATCTACCAAAACAGAGTCAAGCTACAATTTCATATCCATGGTTGGGTTTTGGGTTAAGCTTAAAGGACTTTGATCTGTTTGTCTCATTAATTATTAAACATTATATTTTATTATATTAATCACTACTGTACTCCAGTCTGCATAAACTAGGGACCAGAGAACCTACAGAAATAAATTCTGTCAATTGAACCCGAGTTGTTGCAGTGATTAAATAGTCGTAACAAACAAATCCTCAATTAGAAGAACCGGAAAAATGACAAATCACAAAAAATCAGATTAATGTAGACCGAATTCAAAATGCAAGTCAGATCACTGAAAAGGTATGGATCAGTGACATCAAAAACTTATACTTACTCCAGAATAACTTGTCTCATTGAGGTACTGAGTGTAGGCAGCCGCTGCTTGGTCATTCTCCGACAGCTTCTCATATAATCTTAAGATTTAAAACCAAACAAAAAAGAAAATTAGACAGAATTACAAGATGGAACTAAGGCATCACTGTGTTCAGAGGCAGCTTTGGAATAGCCTCCCCTGACCTGTGTTCTCTTCCACGAGACCTCTCTGGCTCCTTTTATAAACAACTTAAGACTTTCCTTGACCGGGTCTGGGTCGGGAGCGCCTCTGAGTAGTTATCTTGAAGGGGTGCTATATAAATTTCATAGTTAGATAGGCAAGCATCTAACCTAGGGCTGTGACACATGATCTCTATAGAAAAAGCACATGGGTAAAAATCTCCCTCACCACTTCAACATGTTTTGTGAGACATCGTCTCAATTTCAGTCTAACTAAAACTTGTGCCCTTGGAACAGTAATTTATTTCATGGCACCTCATTGCAACCCTGAAATGATTACAAAATACCCAAAAACTACTCACTATCATACCTACTTGACAGTTACATCAACCAGAGGTTTATGTAGAAGTTTCCCTAAGCTCAAAGCAAATAAATCTGTCCGTCATAAGCCAACGCTGAAGAAAAGTAAAATTTAGTAATTCGTCAGTGGCTGTGATACATGATGAAAACACAGCGTTAATGAGCTCAAAAATATATAAGGCCATGAGTAAGGCCCACTTTCATGTTACTTAACATTAAATTACGTAGATTATGTAACTTACTTGGCAACTTGATTTCCTGTCTTTTGTGCCTGGGTACTAAACAAAATTGGACTGATCATCAAGTCTCATTTCCTTCACACCTGTTAACACTTTAACGACGAGCTGCATTGGTTTCCCAGTCGCTTTTAGTACACGCTCGTCGTTAAAGTGTTCATGTTCAAACACCTGTTGTCTCTGGTCATGTGCATCTCTGTGCTGGTGCTGTAGGCAGGCCTGTCAATGAGCACCTGGAGCCCAGGTGGGAACCTGTTGTAAGGCAGATACTTGGACCTGATACCATGAAATTTCTAAAACTCACTTTTTAGCGTGATGACAATGGCATTATATACATACATGCATTATATCTAAAAACATTGCTCCTTTTAACTGTGATGGTGATGGCCTGGGATACTAGTATGCACCATTGGCCATATGGAAACTGAGCTCTGGGTGGAGTCACTACAGACCCACTACTACCTGGTTGAGCCAGCAGCGACTTCATCAGGTGGGATGACACGAATACCGTAATTTATCTCAATGATAACAGTAAATGTACAACATCTGGGGTATGATCAGTTCATCTGCTTGGAGCTATGATGCAGGACTTCAATCCAGCTGAGCCTGTCACCACTGTTGTGTACTCAGGCAGCCAGTATCAGTAAAACTGATATTTGTGGTATGAGCTTTGTGAAGATTTTATTTCAACAAAAACAGACCTCAATTGCGTACATCAACGCAAATCTAACAAAAATCCACTATTTACACTGGGCGTATGTTCACACTTCACACGTTTGTAAACCTCAGTCTGTCAAGACATAACATCGGCCCCTTTTCTCTGTCCACTGAGCTGAGCCTCAAAACCTTCTTACTCTGACAAGAGCCAAATGCTGACTACCCCGTTTCAACCTACCGTAGTTGCTTCCCATATATCTCACAGCATCACACTTCCAGTGGACCACCTGCCCTCATCAGTAATTGGTCACAACTATACATAAATAGTGCACAAATACATACACACTCATAAGCACCTATTTGCAGGTGCAAAGGACCTAACCGCTTATTCACGGTCCATCCACTACTAATTACAACCGCTATTCATCACAAGCTTAACACAGAGTGACATGTTATGCCCTACCCATAATTTTCACTGAACTGCACAGGTTAAACATGAGACTGAAGCAGAAGAATGTTTTGTATCGTACCTGGCTAATTTGATCAGTGCCAAACCTTCCACATCGCCAAGAGACCTCGCTTTCCAGTAACAGCGTTTCGCCTCTTGCAGTCGGCCGAGATTGTCGTAAGCCTCACCCAGAGCTACCACCATTCGAGAATCATTAGGCCTAGAGGGATTGAACAAGTAACAATCAACAAATCGTTAAAAAAACTTCAAATTGTCTCAAGCAATGATGAGTAAGTAAATGAGACAAGTAATGAAATATAACAGAAGATTTCGATAAAATACATTACATAAAGCACATTAATTCACAAGGGCTTTCATAGTGCAGCATGGGTCACTGTAGGTGGGTAGAACATAACAATGCAATAATTTAACCCTTTAATGATGAGTTGCACTGGTTTCCCATACATTTTAGTACACTTTCATCATTAAAGGATAAGTCATATTCATAGACCATTTTAATTAATCATTTCAATACATGTAAATCAAGCAACACACATTGTTGACATTGTTGTATTTACTAACCGAAGCATCTGTGCCTGTCTGTAATAGTACAGACAGTAGAACGGCATTTTCAAGATCTCGTATGTCTGCCCAAGACCATACCACGCTCGATAGTCTCTCTTGTTCACCTCTACAGTTAAAACAGATTAGTCACGTCATTTACAGCATAAACAAACCACCTGCTGAAGATCTTTCAACCAACACGCTAACAAGGTCACATTCACTGACAGAGAACAGGAAAGACATGACACATGTATGTATGAGCACTTGTTATAGCGCCCCTTCAAGATTTCTACTCAGAGGCGCTCCCGACTACCACGAGGACACTGAATCGGAGTATCACGCCGAAGTGCATGAGCAATTGCAGTGAAGGACTTGCCCAGGGTCCCTACGCGGCGGCTTGAGGTGGATTCGAACCCGCAACCCTCTGGCTGCAAGGCATCGAACATACCCCTACACCACCGCACTCCACATGGGTACTTACTATTACACGAAAAGAAGAAACAAATCAATACACATGCTCTGAATAAGCAGGATGATATAACGGCTGCTCTGTAGGTCTTTCAGAGCCATATCAGAGTGGTGCACCCAGTGAAACTGACAGTTCGTTTTCAACTGCAAGAAAAGGTTGTTCAGCACTTGGGCTGCTGTTATTGCTGTTGCCTGTTAGCTACTATTCCATTGACAGTTCCAACAAATCCAGGATCTTAATGCTTTAACGACAAGCTGCATTGGTTCCCAGTCATACACACTCATTGTTAAAGGATCATTTCAAATATGATACAAGCTATGATGTCATATCCTACATAATGCCTTGCAAGGTTTACAATATACGTGTAGCTAAAGGTTCCATGACTGTCCATTGTGCAAGGACTTTTATCATGCTACAACATGCCTTCTCTCATAAGTCTATATTCTTATTCTGTGCCTTTACAACAGAAACCAGTTACCTGTGTTACTAGCACCTTAGATGTCCATTAAAAGTTTCTTTCTAACCCAAGGTGAGAGCACTTCTGAACAGAAAACTTGAAAGGGAAGCTATACCATTACATAATTGTATTTAACGATTTATAAAGTGCCTCTCACAGTGAACATAATAAATAATAATATACAAATATACATCATAAATGATAATATACATATATATACATGCAAGCTTGACATTACCTGTATATATTTATACATGCATGTATGAATGCATTTGCCATTCATCCCTAGTCTATAGAATGCAAAAGGATACTCACTTACAGCCCACTGATAAGCTTGCATAGGTTAATATGTTAAATAATGCTCCAGCATTTATCATGGATCTACAGCATACATAAGGCCACTTACCTACAGCCTGTCGATAAGCTTGTATAGCAGCCGAAGTGTTTTTCAGCTCCATGTATTCGTGACCCATCAGCGTCCAGGCACACAGGTACGTCGGACTGATCTTAAGAGCTCGCTGAAAATAGAGCACGGCCTTTTCGTGCTGCGACCGCAGACTGTAATAGTTTCCTAAAAATAAAAACTCTATTTTTAGGCTAACCCCAAACACCAAATAATAAAATTAACCTTCTGAAATTGTCTTATTAAATGACCAAAAATACATTTATTGCTCTGCAGGTTCATTTAGTTACATGTTGGGCAATAGTTGCCAGTTTCAAAGATTTTAGCCGAGTAAAAGATGCCCCAGAGGGATGCAGTCAGTCTACCTGCAGAGATCAATTGCACATAAGAACCAAACGAAACTGTAAGAAATTAGAATGAGATCATCAATAAATTCCAGGAGAGGACAGAATCAGACTTTGGAGCTTCCTACTGGAGAACCCAGTCACATAAATGGCACAGTCACATACGTGACCAAGAAAACAGCTGGAAATTGAACCCAGCCTTCCAAGACAATGGGCTCCCTTCGAACTTAAGGTGTCTAACATTGCCACTCCGTGGCCTTGAAACTAGACTGCACCATGTTCAAAAGGCAGATTATTACCATCATTAATCCCAAACTTATAACATTCAGAAAGCATCAAAAGAAACTGGGTGCCACTTTCTGAGATCAATTCAGTAGGTGTTAACAAAAACAAGATTAGCACAGGTAGCAACATTACAACAAGCTAAGTAAGAATATTCTTTATTAAACCAACTGCCTATCTGTACTATACTTGATAAACAAACAACCAGACTAAAGTAAAACTGGCAGCCATACAGTGGCTCAGCAGGTCTTATCATGTATTGAAGTAACCTCTTTTAACAACCTTCTATTAAATCCATGCACCACTGCTCAACATGATTCTGTTTATCTAAGTCACACCTCTGTAGACCAGATAGACAGATGTGTAAGCAGTGCTTCTGATAGGTGCTTTAAAAGGCACTATGTAAATGTTTTGATCGAAACACACATATGCATGCATAGTCATAATCTCACCTAATACGCAACATGTTTCTACACGATACTTGTCGATTTCACAGCAGTGGTGCGCCAGATATGCCAGCTCGGCCTTCATCTCCTGCAAGAATTTATTCATACAATCAAACAATGATTTGCTATGCTAGGTCACAAGTGTTCAGGTTAGCTTTACAAGACAAAGTAGCTTCAGGTTTACTGTTGCACTACATAGTAGCAGATTAATCAGGTGGCCCAAAACAACAAAAGTTGGAAATGTTTGGCTCCACAAGGCTGCCCTTGTTACACATGAAAATATAACCCTGTATGCAAAATTTTGGACAGATTGAACTATATTTAGAGGTCGCGCCTTTTGCACACTTTTACACTATATAGTATGAAACGTCAAAAGACATGTATCATTTTGAATTTCAAGGCAGTTATTATTTTGAACTTTGAACAGCCTAATAAAATATATATACCTCAGTGTTACTGCTTAGTCAGAGTGCATTAAATGCAAATAATTTGTAATGCAATATATTTTTTATTATTAAAGTAGTTTTCCAGTCTGCAGTCTGCATAAATAACCGTCATTGAAGTGCCGGAAAACGCGAAAACCGCGATTATTTCATTTTGCTCTTGTCGGAAAAGAAATCATTGTGCGATGACTGGAGTCAAGTTGCAGCAAGTATTGTTTCTGTGACTCATCCTTAGTTAGTAGGGCCTACATCATTGTGAGACTAGATCAGAGCCACTCCACGTTCTGCGCAGTCATTGACTACATCAAAAGTTTGACATTAGCCTTCATCGACTGGAATGTAGGGTTCAATGGTCAGAGAGCAGAAAGCTTCGATAGGAAAGTTTTGGCTTGTTCTTGACCCTGGATAGTAAGAAGACCAAGCAGTTTTAAAGAACTCCTTGTGACATACGCCTCCAGTGTAGTGTGGTGGTCAAAGGATCTCCTGTCCAGCCGTTTCGTGGATAGCTGATTAGGTGGGTAAGTAAGGTTTTCACCATAGTGGCCTTGATGTTTTCACTGTTCTCTCATCAAACAAAGCAAGTGGCACAGGGTGCACGGTGAAATACCAGAGAAGACGACTGAATGCCTCCACTGCTTTTTCTTTGATGACACGGTCTGAGTATTCAAGAAACTATGCAAGAAGCTTCAAATCATTGAATTGTAACAACACTACTTAGTTGCAATTGGTCGGCTACTTACTCTTACTTTCGAACAGCCGCTTGAGCGCCGCTGAAATTCTTGTGAGTCTCTCTGTTCGTCAAGATTTTGGCAACAAACTTGAAGGATCTTTTTTCTCATTTTTAGAAAGAGCTTGTCCTCTTGACTTGTCATCAAAGTCATTGCATCTTTTCGTGAGATGTCAAATAGTTAATTTAAATCGACCTTAAACTGTCCCTCTTTGAGTCGGCAGAAATCTTGAATTTAAGTCTATTCTTCTTCAGCAGACTGTAACCGTCATACAACTTCCGGAGCTAGCTAACACCCGAATCACTCATTTTGGTGATGAAACATAGCCCCATTTGTTGGTAGTCCAGACCCAAGAATGTCCTTGTTAGGCATCCCTAACAGCCAAAATTGTGGAGAACTCCTGGTTGATGCCATGATAGCTGCTGTTTTTGCTACATATAAGCGTTTATTATACAAAGTGAAAAGGCATGCGTTGTATTTCACAGTTAAGGAGTGCTTCACAAATAAAAAAATACTTTAATCATGCAAATTTAGCGGTATGAGGAGCAATAGTGAACAATCCAATTGTAAATTAAACGAATTGTTATGAAAACTTTAGTCTATAAGTTAGCATGCAAAATTTAAAGATTACCTCTAATTCAGCAACCATTTTCTAAAGACAAAGAACTTGAAAACAAGCTTTTTTATTTGTAAGTAAGCTTATTATTCTTTAATTTACTGAAATACAGTTGACATCTAGATTATTATTTAGAAAGAAGGTGCGTGGAGTTCATGGTGTTAATCCTAATTTATAATGTAGCTATTGAAACGCGACGTGCGGTTTTTGCGATCTCTACAAAAAAGTGTCAAAACGGCGCGACCTCTAAACATGCTCAGATCTCTTAAATTTTTTCACCACATAGTCTTCTTGTCAAGTGGAACAAGGGCAGCCTTGTGGAGCAGCATGTTTCAACAAAAAATTTTCCCCGTGTAAGTTTGGGCCACACTACTGGATATGTTAGTGACGTCATCTTCTTAACTTTAACTTTGGCATATGAGGATGGGTGGCCAGTCATCTGCCTCACCATCTCATCTTTCAACCAACATTGAACAGTCAGTGTACTCATTACAGCTGAGCTAGCTAGGGGGCACAGGTGGAGCTTTAAATCACGAAACAAATGTATGTCCTGGTAGCGATTTGAACCCCAACCATTCGGCTGACAGTCCACTCCATGGTATTACCACATGGTATTACCACAGTATTAAGTAAACTGATGAAAAACTGAAAGACTCAACCTGTCAGCTCTACACCATGATTACAAGATAAGTTATATGAGTTTTACTATATGATACCAGCTATTATTACTAGCTACGAAGAGAACCCAACGGACATCACGGTCTTGGAGGAGATGCCACAGAATAGCAACCAGGATAGGCTAGGCCACATACTCAGAGGGGAAATAGAAGAGGCGATAAATAACCAAAAAAAGAGGAAAGCACCGGGGGAAGACAACATCACAGCAGAAATGATCAGGGAAGGAGAGGAGTGCTCGGTGGAAATGATGCACACTCTGTGCAACAGGATATACCAAGGGAAGAAATGCCCGGAGGACTGGGGAAAGGCGATCATAGTCCCCATACACAAGAAAAAGGACAAAACCATCTGCAGCAATTACAGAGGAATTAGCCTCCTGAGCGTGCCTGGGAAGGTGTACACCAGAGTCCTGCAACAACGGCTACGGAGGTATGTGGAGGAAATAGTGGGAGAGGAACAGGCGGGTTTCAGAAGAGGAAGGGGAACGGTAGACCAAATATTCACAATCAGGCAACTAGCGGAGAAATACTATGAAAAGAACAAGGTGATTTATAACAACTTTATAGACTTCAGACAGGCTTTTGATAGCATCTGGCAGCGGAGGCTATGGAGAGTGATGAGGAATTATGGAATACCAGAGGAGCTAGTGGAGCTACTAGAGGACCTATATAGCAAGACGGTAAGCGCAGTGAGAGTAGATGGGGAGCTAACGGAATGGTTTCGTGTGCATGTTGGAGTAAGACAAGGCTGCGGTCTATCCCCATACCTATTCAACCTGATATTGGAGGCAATGATGGACATAGCGCTGGCAGATACAGAAATAGGGGTGAGAATAAATGGAACAATAGTCAACAACCTAAGATTTGCAGACGACATAGATCTGATGGCGGAAAGCGGAAGCCAACTGCAGGAACTAACGACCAGGGTACACGAAAGTAGCAAAAGATTCGGGCTTAAGATCAATGGAGAGAAGACCAAAACAATGACAATTGGTAAGGAAAAAGAAAAGATAAACATCACCCTGGAAGGAGAGGAGCTGGAACAGGTAACGGAATTTGTGTACCTGGGGGCGTAATTACGGAGGACGCGGAGTCGACAAGGGACATAAGGAAAAGAATTGGGCTGGCGTCAGCAATGTTTGGAAAGCTGAGGAAACTATGGAGATCAGGCAACATCTCAACAAGAACAAAAACCAAACTATACGAAACACTGGTGATACCGGTCCTCACGTATGGAGCAGAATCTTGGTGCATGAAAAAGGAGGACGAGAGAAGACTCCTGGTGGCGGAGATGGGATGGCTACGAGGACTACTGAATAGATCACGAAGAGAAAAGATACGGAATGAGGTGACACGAGAAGAACTGGGACAGAAGGAAACGATAGTGGAAAGAATAAAGAAACGAAGACTAACATGGTATGGACATGTGATCAGGATGGAGAACGGAAGAATGCCGGCAAAGGCGCTGCACGGAGAGGTGGAGGGAACAAGGAGCAGAGGACGTCAGAAGAAGAGATGGATAGATAACGTACTGGAGGACATAGAAGACAGAGGATGGGACTTAAGAAGGGCAATAGAACTCGCAAGAGACCGACCGAAATGGAGAAGTTTTGTTAGAGCCTCATCGTCAGCGAATACTTGACGGAGGAGAAAGAAGAAAGAAGATTATTACTAGCTATAATTACTATAAATACTAATGCCATAATATTACCAGTAATACAATTATTGATTAATTAAAACCTGCTTTGTTTCCAGAAAGCTCAATGCCTGTTGGAACAGAACACCATCTGCTTTTCTTGCATTTTACTTTCACAACCTAAGCCTCCTTGAGATGGATATCTAGACACGTGTGTTCAGGCATTGCTTTTAACCTTGCTCTTATAGTCTTAGATACAGAAGTTTGGCAAATTTAACATATTTTAGTAATTATCAGTTTTAATAATCAGGAATGCTGAAAGATACATTATCATACAGATAGTAACATTATTCTATAGGTTTACAATATGAGATATGATATACAGCGTACCACGCATGTTGTGAAATGCCATTGCAGTCTGAGCCATGAGGTATGTGCTCCGTGAAAAGTGGCGCTGGCTAAGAGTTTCGTAGATTTGCAGGGAATCCTCGTTCAGCTGGATCTCAAAGTAGGCTTGTGCCACAAAGAAATAACGGATCCAGCAATCGCCCAACAGTAGGTTATTCAACTGAAGACCACAAGCAATTCAGAACAAATACTTTGAAGAAACTACGCAATCAGGATAGCCATGCATACTTTAAATTGCTCAGCCATAACAAACAATTTAACCACTAAAAATGTAAACAATACCACTCTGGTCATTAACATTCAATTGATACGTACAGCTCGACCAGCACAAACCATTCAATCAATCTGCAAGAAACTGGGCATCTAGAAGAATCTACTCAACCAGTACAGTCATTCAAACAAAACAAACTGCTCAACACCACAAACCATTAATCCAGATCAAACTGTACAACTATCCACCAATTAACCAATACATTACAGCTCAACCAACACAAACCATTCAACCAGTACAAACTGTTACCGGTAATCAGAATCAGCCATGCAAGTGATGTAAACTATCCACCAACCAAAACACACACTGTAAAATGACTGAAAGAAAGAATTCATCATAATGAAGATACCAACGGTAAACAAACTTGAAAACAGACACCCTTTCAACCGGATCAAACAGATCAATAGATTAAAGCTAACCATTAACGGAAATAACCATCAGTTCAGTTATTACAAAAACTTGACAACGTATGGCTGAAAATTTCTCGGTGCTATCATGATTCATGATGGTGGTGGAATCAACACATTTTCAACAAAGGAGGACAGTACAACACACAATTTCAACGGTGCATACAGTAAGATGGTACACTGGCCCCTCCTGCCAACATACCACTTGAGAACAATTTCAAATACACTGGCATGAACCCCAAATTTAGATCAGCTTTACAAAATGACCTCATCATAACATGTCTTTGATATACAGTGATTCCAGAAATGGTTTCAGAAGACATTCTGAGGTTTCTGAAATACTGTGATACAATGAAGATGCATCAATAGTCAGCAAGCTAAGGAATCTTCAATAACAGTCAAATGCCCACACTTTACAACAAAAATGCATATAAACAGTGAAGAAATACCATAAAAGCAGTAAAAATACAATACAGATTAAATGAGGTCACAATCAATATGGGAATTAAATTTGGTCTCCACAGTTGCGGCCGCATTACATGATTTTGCCTAATAATGTTGCAAGTTATAAGAATGATCCAATAAATAGTTCAGCCAACCAACCATGTCACGATCAGTTATAATCTGCGACAACTCAAGCCAAGCGCCCCAGTGAAGAGGTTCTGCATGAACTGCTTCGACTAAGATGTTAATGGCTTCATTCGTTAAGTCTAACTTCTTCAGTATGACACCATATCTACAAAATAATGTTAACAAAATCCATTATTTAAAACCAATTTCTTCAGAATGACATGCCTGAAGAGAAATTCAACAGAAAGATTTATGAAGAGTAAAAAATTAGCTTCGTGAAAGGAAATGGGAAAAGCTGACAACTATAGAAAAATAATCCCTTTACAATAAAGCAGAATATCTAACCCTCCATCCAAAACATTGGCATTTTACTGGAATACTTACAGTACATAAAAAGTCCATCTTAAAAGCGATTTGGAAACAAGTCAAAAGTTTCATTGGCAACAGTAACAATACAGAAATAATAACAGCAAACATTTGTAATGTAGTAAAACAATAATAAATGTAATATTGTAAAATAATAGTATAATCAATGATCATTAAAAATTCATAAAAGTAAAAGTGAAAATTACTGAACTGATTTGATTCAGAACTCACAGGTACAGGCAGTATCCATCAAGTGTACCCGCCTTGTGTTTCTTCTGCAGTTCAAAGCGTAGTGTCTTCAAGTGGTCATTCACAGAGCTGTCCTGTGGCCCTGGAACATCCAAGAACCAGACAAGTAGAATAATGCAGGATGTCACAGGACAAGATCTACTGGTTCACAAATAATCAGATAACCATAAATGTTACAGGGTTGATATTCAAAATGCAACTCATACAGTTTCATGCAATTTTTTTCCACTATTACCCTGAAATATTATCACAGGGTTGATCTTCAAAGTGCAACTCCTACAGTTTCATGCATTTCTCCTACAGTTTCATGCATTTCCTTCCCTAATCAACTCATGGCAATGCTTTTCAGTTCATAGAAACTCCAATTAGATTTGAATAGAAGTCTCTGACCAACTCAAAATCAATGAAAACAGAAAAACATTATTCCAAATCCAACTAAAATCCATAATTCATTCTGAATAATCTGTCTCTCACCAGTTGTTTCAACTGCGTCATCAACTTTTCGCTTTTCCCCGGCCAAATAACGAGCATAGACGTGAATGAAGTAGGCCAATGGACTTTTGCATGTTTTTGTGAAGTGTGCTGCTCGATCATATTCCTCCAAATCTAGGTAGCTTTTTGCCATAACGTAACGATCATAATCAGCCAAAAACTCCTGCAATTCAAATGAAAGAATATTTTCACTATATGTAGTAGAGACCACTCCAAAACGCAGGATAAACATATCAAGCAGCTATGTAGTCTATACCAGTTTACTAAGCGGAAGCAACATGGCAACAAGAAGCAAAAACACAATTCCCAATGTTTTCAGAAAACCCAGATAGTTTATCTGCTTATATTATATATCCAAATTAAAATATATTTATTGTGTATTGCTTCTTTCAAATAAAGCTGATTTTGATGGCGTTTTATATGACATGTACTTTATTGACCTAAATAATTCGTGTCATATAAATTTAGCTACAGCATTCCATACATGCAGCCGGGTGAAGTTTGTGGCAATCAAAAGCGGAAAATCAAAAACAAAGAATGCAAAGCATTCAACCAAATTTCTCTAAAATTTGATTCCTCTCTACAAAGGAATTGTGAATTAAATGGATTTTCTGGCAGTCTTCACACATCCAAATGATGCCAGTTTACCAAGTATCTTGTAAACTCATTTTTATGACCATTCTAGTTCTAGTTCTATAGTTCTAGTGCCATTGTTAGTCAACTACAACCTGTAAATACACAGCTGCATAGATATACAGTATCTGTTTGAATTAAAATCCAAATAAAGCAATATACATAGTTGCATAAATATTACCATTTCAGTTAAACGTGGCCCTTGCCATACAATGGTACTTGTTATACCGCGGGTACTGTGTACTTATTATGTGTCCAGCCAGTCAACCCGAGTCTGAGTCATGAATAAATGTTCGTTAGGGGCCATGATGGAGTCAAGCAAATGCAAAGTGAATTTGTGCTCTTGACACGTGATGGCAATGATGATGGTGATTTGGAGTTGTCGTCCTGTGGGGCCAAGTTGTGGTCAAAGATTTCAATACAAGGGCACCGTAACTGACGCACATGATCCCCCAATTGTCCAGAACTTAGGTTCTAGTAACAATCCAGAAAAATGCAGCAAATGAAGAGGAGTTAGCAATAAACTCAATAAAAAAACACATGCTAGACATTTACAGGAGTTACTGTGATGTTGAATGTTTCTGGTGGCATGTCAGTTGTAGCCACTTGATCCAATGCATAAAGTAACTCGGCAGCCCTGAAAAAACGTACGACGTTATTAAACATAATTCGATGCAAACTTACAGATTTAGTCATCACATTTTGCTAAATATTTACAAAGTAGCATCATTCATGCACCAAACAGCCAAAATAGACAAAGTGATAAATTTTATGTATCCTGAAACTATACAAGCTGAAGCTATGTGGAAAGTTTTGCACTTTGTACATGGAATCATTACTGTGTAACTGTTAAGATCCCTGGGCACACCAAGTTGTTATATCTGACCACTTAGAAGGATTGTAGTCTATTAAGTTGTGGCCAGACTCTAGGTGTATTAGGCTATGTTTAACGAAGTAAATGTACACTGCAAAATCTATCCTAGCCTGCAGATTTCCATTAAAACCTCATCTTTAACAGTCCTAGGCTGTTTCCGTGTCTTCTCCCACTCCTATCTTGGCTTTCGATCCGACTCACCCTGAACTGTGTCTTGCACAACGATTTTGCATAGTAGCAACTACCAACCGATGCCTTGAACATTTCATAGTGGCGCTATAGAAGTTCTGCGATCAGATTTGACACTAGCACGGCACAAATCTTACTTACCATTTAGCACTCTGCTTCAGACCGCGTTGACCACATTCTATATTAGACTTAATGAGGTCTCTTTTTATGTCGACCAAGACCCAGCTAGAAATTAACGAAACATCCCTCAACAGATATAAACTTGAAGACGAATCGTTAGCATTTGAAACCTCCGCTGACACCGCCATCTTTCAGGACATTACCACGAACCATATATCGTGTGCATGCTCGGAAGCAGGCGGAATTCTATTACGTCACCATTGAAGGAGCGATGCTACAAGTTTCTAACGTTTACGCTGGTAGTGGTAGTTTATATTAATTTTCTTTATATTGGATTATTCGCATAGAATTGTCAGTTCTTACCATATCATATTTTGTGAAAGCACGTGTGATGTATTAAGCTAGTTCTGAAGTAAACCGATAAAACTTAGCTGCTCGTGGGAATCAGAATAGGGGCCTAGGCTACCTCTCCTTTTACCCACTCGATCTGGTTTTCCAGAGATGGTCAAGGGAAGATCCGAGTCCGATTTCCACAGACTGGCAGAGAGACCAGAACGAGGAGACAGAGTGGCAGCTGCTTTCGGCTTTGTCAAAGATGAGAGACCGGAATGGGAGATCACTGGAGTAGGGTAAGAATTCTTGAAAAGTACTGGGAACTTCAACTAAATTTGGAATGGACAGATTGCATGGTGATGAATTGGGACTATTAATGTGCTTGATACAGTGGTAGGCCTAGTGGTGATATTAGTAAGGAACTAAGAATATGCGGAATTCAGAGAGGGGATTGTTAAAGAATCAAGATAGTGTGGCACATGGATCAGTTGCAGAACTTAGGACATGGTAACTGGATAAATAGGGTGCTCGCCTTGTAAGTAAGTAAGTAAGTAAGAATATCCTTTAATAAACCAATTACTAACCGCATTTTGGTGTACACACATCATAGTAGGCGCAATAAATCTAAATTAGCCAGTCTATCTTATTCAAGTCCTATAAATCATTCTAGTGATGTAGGTTCTTCGCATCAGGCTATCAGCGGGAGGAATGACACGATCATGGGCCTTGTAACGCAGGGTGACGAGTTGAGACTCCTCTGAGACTGTGTACAGGGAAATTGAGCAAATCCTTCACTCACAATAATTATTATTGCTCACTATAATTGATTGATGCTTGCTCATTAAAAAGTACTGTAGCGCTTACTGAATGTGTAGTAATAACAAGGTGTGTATCGACTTGGGAAGGGAGAGAGCGAGATAAGATGATTAGGGTGGCTAGTTGATGAAGAATTATTTAATAACTTAAAAAGTTATGATATGTGAAGTATCTTTTTAACTCCTCTGGTTGATCCAAGGTTTTAAACGATAGGACTCTATGGAAGTGATACAAAATAGTTTACCCATTTTACATGCTGGCGACATATATGGTAGTTTGTTTTTGCAACCACTCACTCTTGAAATCTTCCATTTATCACAAACAATTGAACTTTACACAAGGACTATGTAGGCCTATATGTCTTCTTCATCACCAGAATTGTCAATATGAGATAGTGAACTTTAAGGTAGTAGTACCGGTAATTGGTACTTCATGAGAAATTGTGAAGTAAGATAAGGTGGACCTCAATGATTCTGCCAGCCATAAGATGTAATTAAACTTTGGAAAGGAAACTAAACTGAACTTTAACCTACTGTGCCTGCAATAGGTTGACCCCATACTGCAACAAGCACTTCTCTTACCCTTGTTGAACCACACCTCAAACATGCAAGCACTCAAAATGTAGACCTAATGCACGAACTGGCTTGCTAGGAAACTGCTACCGTAACTGTTAATCGTACTTATCAAGTACATCAAATAATAAATATTTAATATGTATTCTTCGTCACAGTAAATTGGAGCATTACAGCATAGAACAGCAGTTTTCCATCACATGAGTAGGCTAAAACAGCAGTTGAATGAAACAATTCATATAATATAAGCAGTGAATGAAACAATTCATATAATATAAGCAGTCTGTTACGTGGTCCACAAACTTCAAATGCCATCAAAAATTCTGTCTTAGCTAACAAAAATGCCAAGACAACAAAATTCAGAATGGACCTCGGCAATAAGAAACCCCAGGAATGCATAGCATATTCAAATGTTGCATTCCCATAGTCGTAAAGAGTGCTCAGCCAATGGGGAGACAATTGAAACTGGAAAGATAGACATGTACAACACATATTACACCGAATGGCAAGGTCAATGGTATACACTCATTCTGCCACTTTATGCAGACGTTGGTCCTGAGTCTTTTATACAAATTCAACCAGAAATTATAACAGTTGGTAAGAATACACAGCAAAAGGTTGGTCACACCCCGTCACAGTCAAAATCTAATCCGACCAATCGTAACCCACATTTCCACCTGGTTAACCTCTGAAAATTATGTTTACAATATAGAACTAATCCAAACAATACAAAGTTCTGATTGTTTTTTCTTTGCTGCTGATACTGACTATTATTTCCTTCACCTCTGTCACAGCAAAAAATCTCAATAAAAAATCTGTTCAGACATCGCAGCTATGAAACAGTGATGCAAGTAGCAGTTCAATCGGTTTGATTCTCAAAGATGATCGATGAGCCATGTCACTCGCTAAGAACAAGTCCTGCTGTCACACTGAGCTTCAATCAAAAATCCTCAAGCAGCCATTGACTCAAAGCCAATAAATAAGCGATAACCAGAAACTTTAATCAACAACATGAATGACGTCAGTTTCTCCAATCCATGCCGTAGTATTGAAACGAAATCATCTCAACATTATGAATATAATAGCTGTACAACAAGACATCATCATTGGTAATGCTCAGAGACAATAGTTGTATTACATTCGAGTTCCACCACCCAACTACAGTACCTGCCATAATAATTATCAAAATAAAATCATTTAACAAGGTTTCACAGAGGCAAATAACTACCAAATCAGAGAATCAAACATTTAGAATGCGTTATCACCAAACACGGATTAACAAGAGTCAACCACGGAATTTACATTCCTGATATATTGCAACGCTCAACAATGATCACCATTTTCAATGTGTCTGTTACCAACTCTCTGCATACAACAAATGCCATCTAATATTGTTTTAATCAACAAAAGCCATGAATGATAGGCAGACAAAACTGTGCATTATGAAGGCTTTCTTTTAAGTCTGTACAAATTTCACATTTTACACATTTTCTGAATAATAAGCCTTTTAAAAATCAAATCCTGTTTACACAGCATACACCAACTCATGGTCATCTGCCGAGATCACGCATTAAAAAGTACAAATCACAAATCTACAAAAGTGTTGATTTCTACATGAAGCAGCGATGGTTGGAACAGTTTAAGAGCTCTACACAGACCAACGCCATAAAATAGTTAGGCCAAAACAATGTTGTGTTTCCGGTAACCCGACCGAGTCAATTTTTTAGGCCCGACTGGGAAAATTATTGAAAAAAATTATTGAAAAAAAATTTTGTTAAAACATTTTTTCAACTTTTTTTATTGACACATGAATTTAACCTTTGCGACATTGATAACATTGCTTTCCATTGCATAAAAAATATTGTTTTGGCCTCAGCAAGGTGAAATATGATGGCGATATATTCGTTTATTATTATACAACGACGCAGCATTGCATAAAAATATTTTACAAAATAAAAATTTTTTTCATACCTACCTACCCAGATTTTAAAACCACTGTTACCGGAAACACACCTATATTTTTATTGGCCTTACGGAAGTCTTGCCAAGTAATGTAAACGACGTTAACAATCTGCCAACACTGGTCCCATTTTCACCTCTTGAACCCCAGTAAAAACTGGAAAAGCATTACTAAATACTATCATGGAACTAGACTCACAGGATATGTTAAAATTAAATCTTCATCTGCAGCACCGTTTCTAGTTAAGAATTCTGAATAACATATGAGCCAAAGTAAAAGGTTGTCCGAGAATAACTTGAGACAATACAAAAAACAAAATCTTCAAATGCAATGTCGTCAACTCATCAAAGACTATAAAACAAGCTTCCAATTAAAATATTTTTCACAACTAATGGTAACGGTTCAACACAGCTTTGTTGTGTATTAGCTAAGTCTATGCACAATCTTTTGTCAGCCATTTCAGCAAAACCCTGCATTTTGCCTGCAACATAACTTACCCGTAATTCACCTTCACGTCTTGAGCAAAGCAGATTATCATCATCCACAGCACTAATAATCATAACAAACTCCATTCAAAAATATTTCACTTCACAGTTGATCATTCTCAAAATTATTATTATTATATATGTTATTAACTAATAATAATATTAATAATACTTATAATAATAATAACAACAAGACCATCATGGATTGGTTGTTCCAGGACAATGTACTAAAAGGAAACAAGAACAATAATTACTCATATAATTAAATCAAACAAAGAATAATCATCATTTTTTATTCATATTATTGATAATTATTAATTATACAAATAATCAACAGCACTAATGAATGTACTGTTACCAAGAACCCACTGGAAAACTGATCAACATCATTTTACAAAACCATACGAAACTCCAGTCCACGTCATTACACATCAATTAACAACAATGGTGTCACCACAAGCATTGCCATTTTTACATTTTTATACACAGGCATAAAAGTTCAGCCGTTAAAAACACAATACCCCTCTAACGTCAGGTGAACAAGAAACCGTGACGTGATCATGTTTCTGGATAAATCGAATAATATATCCAGTGTTAATTTGACTTGCTCAGCTCAGGTATACATATAAAAATAGATGCATGTACATATATTGTATATAAAAATATATATACACTATTATTATCTGTCTATATGTGGGCCTGGGTGGACGTAAGTGTAGCTAATCACCGGTATTAATCACGAAAACTCAGGCAAACCACATATAAAACAGCAGTTAATCTTGGAGCAACTGCACAACCATATACTAAACAACCACTCTTAAATTCATTGTATACGTCGTATATACATACATAAGCACACACACGTCTCCAGTGTTTAGTTCATACAAAAGTCCACATATTACGAATGTACACAACTCAGGTCAAAATCTAATGTTAATATGTTGCACATGAAACAACGGACGACTCATGAGATATTCTAGTTTCCAGTTACTTAGCTGAAGGGGTTAGATGAGATGGAGGAGAGGGGTTCAGCACCTCAACAACTAAAACACTGCAAGTATCAATGTGTATATTATTCTTATAGAACGCTCTGTAGTAATAACAATACTGTTTATTTTGCCCCAGGGCTTCTGTGCTGAGAGCGCGTCTGAATAGTTATTCTGCGAGAGGCACTTTATAAATTATTAGATACGATAGTATCCATCTTTCTGTGAAATATTGAAGATCTATAACAAGTTTACTATGCATTGGTAAACAATGTTTTGCTGATGTAATAGTCTAGTTACTGTAAATTACAGTTGACATCATATAGGATAGTGCAGAAGGCACCTCTGACTTGCTCTGTGCTTTGAGATACAATTACATAGTGTCTGCTCAACGGGTGGTTCACAAAGCAGGTCCGGTGGTCCCACCATTTTAGGACTACCTGCAAATAATCCTGCAAATGACTAGCCCTACGGGTTTATTGTTTCTAATCATTTTGTTTCATGTGCAACTTAAATTTCTCTGCTGGAAGTGAACACAAAGAAGAAATCAACTCACTCACTGCAGGTATAGCAGTCATGGCTACTGTCTGTTTGACAGTCAAACAAAGTGCCATTTAGGGGTAACAGTTCTCAATCTCATATGAAATGCAAAAAATTGTGTACACAAAAAGATGTTCAACAATACCGATAATAAACTATTCAATCCAACAATTGGTTATAGGAACCAATAACCAGTTTATGAAATAACCAGTAATACAGTCAAAGTTCCCAGGCCGTCATTCCAGTTACACACCAGTCAAACAAATCTCACTAGCAGTCAGCAGTTAGCTAGATTTAAATCGGGATACACAACTTCAAGCAGTTCCGTACATAGGAAACTCATAAAATCAGTTCTGGTTTCAACAGCAAAAAATGTAATCTATTTTTGTTTAAACAACAGTCGTATTCCAAGGACAGGAACTCAATCACATTAAACGATGACAAGCCAAAAGATCAAAATCTTTGGCAAGATACAGGTAAAACCCTGGACAAAAGAAAAACTTCATCTGGTCAACTATTGTGCACAAACACAGTGTGCCAAAACTGGAATGAATTTAAGTAAGGGACAACAATCTCTTAAACTCTGTAAATTGATCTTTTAGGTCAAAACATGCATCATAGCATCTGCATGTCACCAACACATCTTTAAGTGTAATTTACTCAGCATAAACATTACTATCTAGGCCCTGTTCAGCACATTATTAAATCAAACTATTTTAGCGATTTTCAAAGACTTATTTTGTATTTACATCTAGTATTTGCTTGTTTTTTCAAGTATAATTATTTTCGTTTTTTTATATACAGCCATTCTAACGCCTTTGATTGGAAATTAAGAAATGGCTCAGTTTGATTATTCTGTTTTCAATTGCCCTAGGTTTCACAGGGCATTTAAACTCAACAAAATATAGAAAATTCACCACTTAAAAGACTTGGTAACGACAGGTAAAATGCAGGTGAGAAGCCTTTTGTCAACTAGCATTGATTACGCGCAGCAAGTTAAGCATTACGAACTAAGTTCTAAGCAGAAACAGAGGTGGTTTCATAGAGGCTCTCAAATTGCCACGGGCTGAATATTGCTTCTAGCCCTTCTGCTTTACCTGCACACGGTAAGTACTGTACATGTTTTATAAACAGGTGGGAAGGAATGACATCACCAGCAGCTGTGGTTTCACTGCGATGAAGGGGAAACGTTTCCAGAGGCTAGTTTCCTAGTACTGACTTTCTATGAGCCAGCCCTTGACACTAACAGGCAGGGGCAGGTTCTGAATGTGGTCGACGCGGGTGTGTTGCCGAATGATGAACCGGCAGAGGTATTGGAGGCTTCGGACGTGCGTGAATCGCGACACCGGCTTCGTCAGCTTGACGGCGTACGAATGCGACCCGGCCGAGTTGCTGCGCGAGTAGTAGAAAATGCCATTGAGCGAGTCGTGAATGGCGTTCTCTATCAGATCAACGAGCGATTGATAGCCCTCAGTCTGTGGCAGGTGATAGAAGCTGAAGTTGCCGTTACAATACTCGATGCGTGTGTGCAGGGTGCGGTTGAACGATCGGAAGCTGAGGCTGAAGAGATAGCGCTCGTCTGTGCTGTCACGAATTAGGAATGCGCCCTCCGGCTGGTCGGCCAACTTCTCCTCTGCTTCCTCGCGAGATACCGGGCCCCAGTACCAACCGTATTTTGACAGTCGATTCAGTTCACGCATAAGGGACCATTTCCCAATGGTCGGTCCCACCACAGGACTCTCCTGGACACCGAGACGTCTCACCGAAGCAGGGCCATTTCTAACACTGGTAGAAGCCGGCATTCTGTGATCGTTTGGATGCTGCCCAGCCACTGGAACTGAAGCATAGAGGAGATCCACTGGTAGCGTGTCGTGAATCACATTGCCTTCCTCATCTGTGTTGTCTCGCCAACCTCTAGCTGCTGCCCTCACAGCTATGCCATATGCCTGGCCTGATGGCACAGGGAATGGCTCGGCAAACGGGTCTGGCCTCTTGTCTTCGTTTAAATGCAGACTCGCAGAACCTACACATGCGTCGCTACATTCTGTCTCCTGTTCCACATCAAGCCGGACAGATGTTCGACACTGCTGTGTCAAAGACAATGCGCCAAACTGTTCTGAGACACCATCGTTTGTTTTGTCCATATCAAGCTCTTCCAACTGCCGCAAAGGGAAACCACTTGATCCAGGAACCTCTCTGGCAAGAAACTCGGCTCGTGCCGCATCACCACTGGTGCTTTTCCTCACATCAAACGGTGTCTCCATTTTTGGAAAAGGATTGGGGCCAACTGCAGCAGCCTCAGTGCTACCCATCGACCTCAAAGTGGTTGTACTTAGTGACAATGATGGCACATCGCCATTGACACTCGTCCCTCTTTTCTGTGGACCGTGGTCTTCAAATGTTGTTTCACTTTCGCATACCACAACAACGCCATTCGCTTTGAATTCTTCTTTCACACCAGACGGAAAAGAATCGCTGGATCTATCATCAGCAGTTTTGTTCGCATTACGACTTTTCCACGGTCTTTTAAACTTATGAAAGCTCTCGATAAGAGACCTGCACTTCTTTTTGTCGCGGTTTTGCGGTCTTTTCTGACGGATCGGAGACAAGTTTTCGTCGGAGGCAGACCCAAGGGGGGTCGACGGGGACTCAGACTTTTTCGTACCGTTCGCAATCGCATTAGTTGATTTGGAGTTCGATAAGTCTGACTTTGATGACGGTTTGCCCCCGATGCGAAAAAATCGATGCATTCTGAGGATCTAATACGGCGAACCGCTGTTAAAAAGAAAAAAGAACTTGCAAGAAAGAAAACTTTTTCCTTTGAAGAAATTCGCTTCCTGATCAGCAGCCATTTCACTTACACAGTATGTTCCAGATTCTACCAAATGACGTTATCTTCAACTGTCTAGCGCCTCTAGTAGTTGATTGAATTTCAAATTGGCCATTGAACGCAATTAAATGCAGAACATTCTGCAGCACTTTGAAAAACGCGATATCATGTAAATATCTGAAAACTTGCTTTAAAGCAGGCCATCATTATCAAAAGGTCATTGTCTAGGATTTAGCTATTCAGTCGGTAACGCTCTACTACCAGTTGTTATGCATTTACCAAATGTGGCATCTCCGTACTAATATATATTCTCTGTCTCAACGAAAATAACTGGGCGAGGTAAATAAAAAATACGAGGATTCAGGGTTATCGCCTATGCAATGCTGCAGAAATTCCCACGGCAATCTGAATAGCTGTTTTTATTAAATACCCTCAATTTTTAGGTAGTTATCAAAGGTCTTCCAACGTATACACTTTCTGACAACCTTTCTAAGGCTTTTGCATTACTGTTTCTTATGAATGTTAATTCTTACCTCACCCTGTGATATAGTTACAGTGTCCTGTATTGAGTTCGTTTCTTTGTTGACGTAGTTTAAAAGCCAGCTGCCGACTCTAAGTGACAGTGTGGGTATTTTTCTAGAAGGCTGTTGCTGTAATTTTTCCAATCTTTCACTTACAGTGACTAAATTGTAAATAAATGTCGAAAGTAAATCGGAAGCAACAGCTTCAATTGCTGCTACTGCAGACTAAGCCCAGAAGTAACGGGCCCTTTAGCTGGCAGCCTGCACAAAGAACCAGCGTTAACAATGAATCGTCCAAAACAAAGCAAGACTAAGACTTACAAAGGACGGCATCAAACAAGGTCGCAGATCAATCATGGACACACAGACAAAGACATTTGCAGCATTGGATAGATGGAAAGACATGCACACAGGTGAACCGATGGGAAAGCGAAATACAGCAAGTGTCGATTAGGCCTATATTGCTTTAAGGGTAATAAATATAGTCCCAGGGACTCACCTCCAGGTCGCAATTTTTTGCAAGCTGCTGGGAGCATAATGCAAGGTAACGAAATAGGGGAATTCCCAGTAACTCTATAAAACATACTTATGTTTTCAGTGATATATATATATATATATATATATATATATATATATATATATATATATATATATATATATATATATATATATATATAAAATTATATCAATGCGTCTCACGGAGAAACTCCGATCTAATTTTGCAATGCGCCACCAGAGAAGCTCCTACCTAGTTTTTCAACAGGACACTATAGGCCTATAAATAAATAAATAAATATATATATATATATATATATATATATATATATATATATATATATATATATATAGTTTTTCAATGCGCCCAGCATAATCACTCGGAGAAGCTCCGACCGAGTTTCCTCGAGTTTTCCAATGCGCAACTCGGACAAATTCGGATCTAGTTTTATACTGTGCCAGTCGGAGGAGCTCCGATCGCGTTCAGCAATGCGCTCTACTCGGAGAAGATCCAATCTACTTTTCCAATGCGCCACTCGGAGAAGCTTTGATCGAGTTTTCAAGTGCCCCTCTCGGAGAAGCTCCGATATGGTTTTCCATTGCGCCACTCGGAGAAGCTCCTATATAGTTTTCCATCGCGCCACTCGGAGAAGCTCCGATATAGTTTCCAACTGCGTCACTCTGAGAAGGTCCGATATAATTTTCTATAGCGCCACTTGATGATCGTCAGATCTGGTTTTCCTGTGTGCCACTCGGAGAAGCTCCGATCTAGTTTTCCATTGCGCCACTCAGGAAAAGCTCCTATCTAGTCTTTATTCGGGCCACTCCGAGAGAAGCTCCGATCCAGTTTCCAATGCGCATCTCGGAGCAGCTCCGATATAGTTTTCAAATGTGCCACTCGGAGAAGCTCCGATCCAGTTTTCGAGTGCGCCTATTGGAGAAGCTCCGATATAGTCTTCCATTGCGCCACTCGGAGAAGCTCCGATCCAGTTTTCGGGTGCGCCTATCGGAGAAGCTCCGATCCAGTTTTCGAGTGCGCCTATCGGATAAGCTCTGATATAGTTTTCCATTGCGCCACTTGGAGATATTCAGATCTGGCTTTCCTATGCGCCACTCGGAGAAGCTCCGATCTAGTTTTCCAATGTGCCCAGCGGAATCACTCGGATAATCTCCGAGGGTCGAGGCTATATGGTCTCTATGAAGGAACGTGTGCATTTACAGTTATTCAATCTTTTCGGATGGCTTCAAACTTGATGGTAGGTGTACAGAGAAATGGGAAAGATTCTATAGCCATCTATCCGAGATGGAGCTAGGATGAGCAGTCACTTAAGTTAAGCTAACCCCGATAAATTGCCATGGATTTCTCGTGTTTACAACGACATCACTTTCTTAGCCTTGGCGTATAAAGGTGGATGACCAGCACTGTCCCTCGCCGTATGATTTTCCCACTGATCGTGTACGTTCAGTGTAGGCCTACTCAGTTTATAGAAAGACCGCTTTTCTCAACTTCCGGTGTGCCTAGCACTTCCGACTTACTAGTAATCACATCGGCACAGGATAATTTTATAGCGCAAGAAATTAAGAACTAAAGACAGTTTGCGCGAGAACTATAGGCCTAGAGACCGTTTCTACACGAGAACAAGATTTTCGCTTCAAGACAGTTTCCAGAAAGTCAAGAAATGACCGCGAGACCGAGACACTAGGTTCCGAGACCGAGACAGACATAAAAAAACCTGTCTCGAGACCGAGACTGAAGCTAATTAACATTAGAGTCTCGAGACCATATCACTCTGCACGCTAGGACCTTCAGCCAACATGTGGATACTGTTAGGTCCGTCCTTCACCGATGTCGAGAAACTGGCATCACCATGAGCAGAGACAAGTTCAAACTCTGCCAACCCAATGCGAAATATGCCGGATATAACGTCACATCTACAGGGATTACAGTTGACCGAACAAAAATCTCTGCGATATCACAATTTCCGACACCCACCAACACCACAGAACTGCGTTCATTCTTTGGCTTGGTAAATCACGTCGGAAACTTCAGCAGACATTGCCGCAGCAGCAGTACCGCTTGCGTAGGCCTATAGCCCTATACCCAAAACCCAACACGCCTATAGTAAAACTAGAGGTAGGATGAGCGATGAAAACATGGTAAGCCTATTAATGCTAAATTATTGCAGTTACTGTAGGCCTATTAACATTAGAATTTGGATGAGCATAATTATTTATATAAGAAGTATAGAAGTTGGATGAGCGATGCAACCATGGTATTGAGGCTAATTAAATTATTGCAGTAAAGCTAGAAGTTGGATGAACGATGAAAATATTTACATGTATAGTTGAAGTAGAAGTTGGATGAGGAGGGATGGAAAAATGTTATAGTAGAAGTTGTTAGATGAGCGATGAAAACACGGCTAAACTATGTTTTAAATAAATATGTGACGCTGTAAGTATTGGGATTTGGGTATATATAGGCCTATGCGTAGCGCTTCAACCGCTTCTCAAGAAAGACAGCATTTTCGCGTGGGCAGAAAACCAATTAGCACCCCAGAATTACAATTCACAAGGCATCAACCCGTTAGTCACATTGTAAGCTTAGGGCCTATAAAGTAAAGCAGAGCATAGCGAAAAATGCGTCCTAAAGATGCAAATAACCACAAGTACTGCAAGATTATGTTTAGATCATGTGGCTTTAAAATATCTTACAAGCGGAGCACACACATTATATGTAGAGAGAAATTGAGAGACAGCCAGACAGCCAGATAGGGAGAGACAGACAGACAGAGTAAGGAGACAGACAGACAGACAGACAGACAGACAGACAGACAGACAGACCATTCTGTTCGCATGAAGACCATTCTGTCTCTGTCTGTCTGTCTGACAGACAGAGACAGAGACAGACAGAGACAGAGACTGATTAGGAGACACAGAGAGAAGTTTCTCTTCTTCTGTCGACTTCTTTCATGATGAAAGTTGACCCTCGAACGTCACAGATTTCACAACTAAATCGCCGTCGACGTCAAATGCACACATTGTTCCGCAAACATCAGGAACGCAAATTATTCGATACAAATATTTGTTATAGGCCTATATCGACCAGAAGAGGTCGCTCGTCATCTACTCCAATGCAATCATGGTTAAACTGCTCATCCAGAGGTCTTGGATCTCCAACTCTTTATCATCTAAAACTTGAGCCTAACTGGCGAATCTATGAACGATATATTCGCTATTTGCTACTCGGATACGCATAAAATGCCCGATAGCGCATTGGATAACACACTGGCATAGAGAGCGAGAGGTACCGAGTTCGAGTCCCGTAGGTCGGACATGCTTTGTAGGCTGCTATTAGCGCCGTGTATTGCAAGCTGTCTGTTCTGTTAGCAGTTAAGATTTATGTCTTCTGTCATTTAATCGTGTTCTTGTGAATTGTTTAATTGTCATAACATGACATTGTAGGTCTAAATGTACAGCGCTCTGCGTTTGCCAGGCGCTTGATTAAAGAAAAGATATCATTATTATTATTATATTATATATTATTATTATATATTATTATTTGGTCGAGTTTTGAAGCAAAGCATGCATTTAGGTGAATTGTCTCATCTCTTCCGTGGCGGATCTCATGGTTCAGGTGGTGGAAAGTTTCCTGGCGTATAGGCCTATATAGACTATATCCATATCCTTCTGTAATAAATTGCGTAACATGCATGACGTCCTCTCGTTTCTCCTTCGTTTTCCGTGGTCGCATGAAGATAGATAGATAGATATTCGTTTTATTGTTTTAGGTCGGAAACGCTTTTGGTGAGTCTGCCTTTCTGGAAGAGGCGCTATATAAATTTCTTATTACAACTACAGTTACTTATTCAATCTCCAACGTTTTTCTTACTACTTTAGTTTAAACTGTTAAAATGCCTACGTAATTGTTTCGCAAATATACAGAACATCGGGTTCGAACATAGCGCCCCATCCTATATTACAAATGTTAGTAAATGTAAGAGGCTAAGAGCATAATTTCTTAAAATAAAACGCGTGAAGCAATGAGGAACGAATTATATTTTTAGTGAAGTAAATGTAAAAACAAACGAAACAAGTGAAGTAAATACATAGACTCAACAAATTCTCAATGTATACCTCAAACAAAATTAGTATTTCAACATAGTTCTTTGAAACTACAGGCAATAGTTACAAGGATACGACAATTACACGAAATATCGAAACCATTTAATGCAAATTGTTCCCTTTTGTTAACACCATTTCGAGTGATTTATTCTTCTATAAAGTGGTAGATAGTTAAAGTAAACCTATCAATATAAACTACCTCATCTCTTCCGCTATTGTAGTGCAATTCAAAGGGAAAACTGACCGAATCATCATAGCACTGCAAGCAAGTAGAAGCCAGGATATTCAATTCAGAATCTAAAAGCTCGAATCTGTTGGGCCGGTTGGTGATCAGAATGCGTCCATGCGTATCTGCCGGACAAACAGCGCCAAATGGGCGAAATGACGACTGATATTGGCGTAGGATATTGCCATACATGTCGATCTCCGTCAATTGGTTTTTATGTGAAACCAATACAAGGTTTCCATTTGATATTGGAATTAGTTTGGAGAAATTAGAAATATCGGAGGACAACCTGATTTCATGCTGCAAGGAACCATACGCGGCATATAGTCCAATACTTATTACGGGGAGTTGCTGACTTCTTGGCAACCTTGTAAGGATTAGGCTACCTTTGGCAGTTACGAATAGATTTGCGTGAGGCATCCACAGATTACTCATGACTGGTAAAATATTAAATTTGTGATTATCATCTCTCGTAATGCGTAGGACTGATACGACATTCTGACTGATAGTTTCCCCGCATAGGATATAAACGCAATTTGACACGCTGCAAGCAGCTATCGTTGTAGGATTTTTTCCTGATAGCGGGATGACATCTTTCACCTGTGCCATATTGTTGCGGTCGTATACGCGAATAGCATGGTTGTTTGTATCTTGACTACCTGGTCGGCAGAGAATAAATATTTCATCCTTTATCGCAGTTATTTTGCAGACGTAAAAACTGATCCGGGACTGGTGCAAAATCTCCAAACGAATCGTCGTCTGAGCTAAAAGAAATATTTTATTCTGTTTTACAAATAGCGCAAAAGATAATGGCAATAAGTGTTAAATACAATTTCCCAAAAGGGCCAAAACTTCCAAAAAGGCGAAACAGACTCATAAAATACATGAATGCAAGTATACCTATGTGTGAAAAACTATAGGGCCTATAGAAAATGAACTGTACGCATACATTGAACTTCAAATGTCAAATTAAGTAGAATCATAGAATGTAGGCCTACAATAAACTGGGAACTTAAGAGTTTCAGTGCAAACGAGTTGACAATTACAAAGAACTTGTGCTTGCGGCATGGTCTATGCCTGTGAAACGTGGACATTTACTAGCCTACAGGTTTAAAGAGCAGATTTGGACGTTAGAAATGCACTGCTAAGGAAAGATGCAACAATTGAGCCTAATAAGTATGCTGGTTAAAAATTGTAGCAAGAAGCAATACAAGCGATTACAAGCAATACAAGCAATGCAAGCAATACAAGCAATACAAGCAATGCAAGCAATACAAGCAATACAAGCGTCCCGATCGCTTTATATTCATGCGTGCTGGATTAATATCAATCAAACAGAAAGATAAAAGCATGATACCGAGAAGTCCGGAAGAGAATAATTGTGTAATTATGTCAGCATGGTTTATGAATACGGATGACGCGTGGGCAATTGGAATTAGATCGTCAGACGTGCTTTAATAAGACATGTCACCCGTCTAGACGTGAGTGTAAAAAATCATCAAACAGACTTGAGCTTCTAGTACCTCCTACTAGAACAGCTATGGCTCAGTCCCGGTCCTTTACCTCAATTGGTCCCTCTCTTTGGAATGCGCTGTCTCCATCTAATCGCTCTCGAATTCTAGCTAGTAACCTCTCTTTCACCTTTGCTTTTCTCAAAACCTTTTTATTCTCTTTGGCCTTGCGCACTGGGAGCGCCTCTGACTGGTTCACCCCAAGAGAGGCGCTGTATAAATATTTGAATACAATAATACAACATGTGCACTTGTCCTGTGGATACTGTGGTGGCCTGTCAATCGAGAGGTTGGTAGTTCAAATCTCTGCTTTTAAAATTGTGGCTATATATGCTGTAGCCTACTTGGGTCGTCCATTAATTATGTCAACAAATTTTAGACATAATTAATGCACTAGTGAATTCAAACATAGCGGGGACAATTATTAGGGTCTGTCGTATATTTTCATTGGAAAGATCAGACAGAAAGACATGATATGCCAAAGTGCAGAAAACTGAAATCGCTAACGCTTCATGCTATCTAAGAAGTGCCCACTGTTCGAAATCCTAATTTCAGTCCTTGTTTATCGCACGCATAAACTAAAGCTACTTCGTATATATCATGCATGAACTAACCAGTACGGTCTAGAGTCCTGTGGAGTTCATTTCGAAAGAAGTTGGTCGAAAGGATGCTGCTCCATTGCGAACAGACAGTTGTTAGTCGGTTTATTACAAGGTCAGCCTTTTCTTTCCAAACACTTTTGGCCAGCCTCATACCCTCCACTTCCATAGCAACGGCTTTGACGAGGATACACTCAATTAGCTCCATCGGTAGATCTTGCAGCTACAAGCAAAGTTAAAAGATATCGAATCCGTTCAAACACTTCATTAGAACTTCTCAGCATGAAATCAACAAAAATGGATGGATCATTAAGACCTTTAAACATCACGGCAATCCAAACAGAGGATGCTTTCGAGAATCAACTTACGTCGACAGGTTAAGGTCACTTAAAACCTGGAAACGAAATAGTCTCAGCATTACAATTAAGGCATCCTTCTTACACCACAGACGACGTTGACTAAGTGCATGGCGTATACAGAAGTCAACAAGGACGCTATAGTATGCCTAAATAGGCCGTACCTATCTTCCGATATTTATTATTCATGGAGATTCATTCCAATTATTTACGTTTTAGACCAATTTTGACCAGATTCCTCCGAAGATTAATGTGCTTAGTGACAAAGTGGCTACACAGATTTCGCTCATTACTGAAAACTAAATCGCAGAATCACATAGCGAACGCAACTCAACGATAGGCCTACCCCTCTGATCACCTACCTGTTATGTTTTATAATTATGGATATTTCTGTGCAACGGTCTCAGCCTGCCGCCTCTGCCAGGAGGCTAATTAATGAAAATACTGTTAATCAATTTGGTGTTTCTCTGGCAGATGTTAATTGGTCAAATGTTGAAATATATTAGATATACATGTATGTGTGTGTTATGGGTAAACCTTGAACCGGCACTTACACTTATTTTATCAATAGACCTACCTATAGAAATTTGTATGATCAGAGCTTCACACTGTACTTATAACTAATAGTATAAGGGCTTATCTTAACGTAAAGCAACCATAGATGACCAGTTCACAACTCAAATCCTGCAAAAAGTCAAGACGTTACTATATCTATTTGAAAAATGCCACTGATTCTAAGAATGTCACTTTCATGAAATGTCGATATAAGTTTAAACAAATTAGAAAGCATGCTGAGAAAATGCACTTAGTTAAGCAAACAGATTCCAGAAATGTGAAAATCATCTGTAAAAACATGGAAACCACAATACTATTATTAAATAATAGCCACAGTTCCCCTACCCCTGACACACTTAATATAAACGGAATAGACATCTCTGATAGACTAGAAATTGCGGGGTTTGGGTAAATGGTAAAACTCTGAAACGAAGAACAGAAGATCAGCATGGACATTGGATCGATTCCTGCTACCCTCCCAAAGGTCGCATCAGTCTTTCATTCGCAAGGTGGCGTTGGTAAAAATGAGCAGTAGGACGTGATGGGCGTCTTGCATGGCTGCTATACAGTTGAATTTGACTACTGTAATAACTTGCAGTCATCCGTTCATTCTATGACTTGTAATCATACTGCGCTGCGTTTCGATAAATATGTTAGAAAATATCGGTCTATTATCCACACTATTCAAGCAATTCACAAAGTTTGGATTTAAAGAAAATTCGTGACTTGCATTTTAATGCGATGTAGCTTACCGTTGTGTCACTCAATGGGATTAGTTTTGCACGTTTAGCATTGTCATCTTGTTGGAATACAGCTACAATAGAAATTAATGCAATTATTCTTAAAACAAATGTTGGGGAGAATTCTATACCACAATCGAGACGAGTAATTGTATT
>JACEVL010001055.1:367500-384963 GCA_020284085.1 Aporrectodea caliginosa
ATAGACCAACAGAACAAACAAAGCTTCCAGACCCAGTGGCGGCGCCAGCATGGGGCTAGGGTGGGTTTAGCCCCCCCTAACTGCGGCTCAGCTCCCCAAACGAAAAGTGGAAAATCACTGCCAATGCCCGGGAGGAGGGGCAAAAGGGAAGAACTTGGGGTTTTAGCCCCCAAACCTGAAATCCTGGCGCCGCTCCTGTCCAGACCTTCTCTCACATATATTACTTTACCATTGTCTTACTCTTCTCCAGTCGTGATCATCTTCGAAAGAGTTTAACCAAATCATTCAGTTATCACTTAAGTATATGCCAGGTGCATATTCGTGACATTTGATGATTTCGCCGCATAATAGACCTACTTGTTATAACCAGACTGCCTTCACAATAACCACGTCAAATACTCACTCCAAACTCGACTACATGTGCTGCAAGTCTTCTATAGGACCTAACGTAGTTTCAAAACAGGCTAATGAATCAGTTTGCATGCAGTAAACAGCCAAGAGCACTCCTTTCCGTGTGTTCATCAAAACTCCAAGACAAAAACAAGTTATATATTATGTTATATATATTCTCGTATATACATGCACGAAAGTATATATATATCTCTCTTTTATGTGTATGTGTATATATAATTATGCATGGTTTAGACTCATGTAAGCTTGTAGTTAATAACTCCGCCTGCTCCGTGGTCCATAACTTGGAGTATAAGGAGGATCAGGGAGACATTAATAATCGTTGTTATGACACAGCAGCGTCGTCACAGAGAAACTACATAGACTACATATGCAATAATTAAGATTTCTTGGACATGTAATGCTACATAAGCTACTCAAAGCATGCAGACATTTCAGTTGGAAGTCCAAACACACGTATTATAGATGAGTCGTGGACGGATTCGTTGGTTTCGTGAGCGGCTTAAATAGACCATGGAGTGCAAGAGGACCGGCGATGCTAAAGTAACCTGAAATCAAATGCAGGCTAAGGCTTCAAGGAGCTTATAGGGACTTAGACGACAATTCTGGAAACGATACGCCTGCATATATAGTCTACTTATTGCATGGTGACCCGTAAAAAGCGCCTCTTACAATTGCGCGCCGTCAAAAGTGCCCCGAAAAAAGCTCCCCGACAAATGCGCCAAAAAAGCACATAAAAACCCCGACATATGCGCCCCGACAGTAGCGCCCCAAAATAACCGACAAATGCACCCCGACAGTCGGCAGGGGAATGAAAGCAGCTGCTGGAACAGTGATTTAAATCCATTAATTTAATTTAATGTAATTTAATTAATTTGTAACTGGTATTACTGTTTTCTGTAATGGGTTGCGGTGTGTCAACCTAGTGATTCTTCAATAAACGAATATTATTATTATTATTCACTAAGAGCAAATTAACTCGTCAGTTGCATGTGGTTTCCAGCAGTTGTGGGACTGTTCCAATCCTCTACTACCTCCGGAGTATTGCGCAAAATTAACAATTTACAAATTTAATCGGTTTAAACTGCTGAAAAGTTAGAGGAACTTATGAGTCATAAGTTATGACAATCGTCTTTCAAAAGATAAATCCTCTAACCGTGTAACTGTCAGCCTGGCAACATACTTTCTTTCTTAGAATGTTTTATTAGTATCTATCTAGTTTATTATATAGATGTATTTAAAAATATAGTGCATTATGCCGCTTTCGTTGTGTCTCATTTTTCGTCTCATTCAACAGGGAGTGCGGGCGCATTTGTCGGGGCGCTTTTGTCGGGCGCATTTGTCGGGCGCTTTTGTCGGGGCGCATTTGTCACGGGCGCAATTGTCGGTGAACCATATACAACTACTACTACTACTACTACTACTACTACTACTACTACTACTACTACTACTACTACTACTACTACTACCACTACCACTACCACTACCACTACCACTACCACTACCACTACCACTACCACTACCACTACCACTACCACTACTACTACTACTACTACTACTACTACTACTACTACTACTACTCCAACCACTACTACTAGTACTACTACTACTACTACTACTACTACTACTGGTACTACTACTACTACTACTACTACTACCACTACCACCACCACCACCACCACCACCACCACCACCACCACTACTACTACTACTGGTACTACTACTACTACTACTACTACTACTACTACTACTACTACTACTACTACTACTACTACTACTAATAATAATAATAATAATAATAATATACATGTATAATTGTAGATACATATCGTATTTATATAGCGAATATTAGCGATACGTATATTTAGTTTCTCATCATATAGACTTCTGCACACCTACACATACATGTATATGCAGGATATATATCTAACGAGAGGTCTATGCCTATTTGGTTTATTATATATTTTATAGGCATATATTACAGAAATACATATCGCAAAGGCCTATATAATTATATGACAACATGCCTATAGCCTACATATCGTATAAATCATTATATAATCATCATCATCATCATCATCGTCGTCATCATCATCATCATCATCATCGGTTCCTGACGCCAGCCATTTGGCGGCGATGAATAGCCTATACGAAATAGCAGGCTATGTATAATGTATAGGCCCTTCATAAACCTAGGTTATGGGTCTACATAAAATAACGACACGCCTATTCAGTTTCTCGCTGACTTTGAGCAGATAAGACCTTTTCACGAATTTCTTATCGAACGCAAACTCATATATAGAGGAAATTGCGATCCATTATTCAGTTATAGAGGAGTGGAAGTGTTCGTCGTCGTGAGATCCGTGAGTGCACCAATCTCGTCGTCTCTGAATGATATCGCATCCGGACACAGGATTCTAATGACCATTAAGTTTGTACCGCACCGCCGCCCAACAAAAGACAACAAAAGTCACCACCGAATATAGAACAGACCCCCAAAGGCGTCATTGGTTGCCAATGACCCTTTTCACTTTCAAATTCATGCATGCGCAGAAATCCTAATCGTACTCGTAATCGTAATCCTCCAATTTATAAAGCGACACTCGAAAGCCAAGCGCAGGGCACCATGCAGCTTATTCACGAGCGCTGCGTCGATTGTAATCGTAATCTCCAAACTTCTAAAGCGCCACTCGAAAGCCAAACGCAGGGCACCAGCTTATTCACGAGCGCTGCGTCGAGTCACAGGGCTGTCCAAAAGGGTAGTCCAAAGGAGGTCCGAGTCCGGTTTCCTGAGAGTCACAGAGGCAGCAGAGTAGATGTTAAGAGGGCATCCCGCGGTTGTGATGTATACAGAGGCGACACATAAACCAGCAGCCGTTTTAATTTACAGGTCTTCCAATAAACGTATCCTACCCAGTAACTGAGATATACCGTCGTCTTTAGTTTATCTTCCATCTTTCTTTCCGACGTTAATTGCGCCTCCTGGTAAGACGTCTTAACACTGCAGTTATTGGCTGTTTACAGCCGGGTAACCGCTTTCCGCTTTAGTCCACGTATACCGGTCGATTCACTAGGGAGCGCTGCACGCAGCCAAAGATTAGGCCATGGATTTAGAGTGAGAATGGACGACATTGGACGTGCTTGACATACAGATGGGACCGCCCGACACGCGGCCCATTCCGCCGAATGAGCCGTAGTAAACTCTGGTTGACGGAGACGATGGCGGTGGGAGCCAGAGAAGCCGAGACGCGTAGAAAACGGAAGACGAGGAAATGGATGCCATGAAATTAGGGCGATATAAAACAACTGTTCCGCCGACGAAAGATTAGCTCCACGCGGGAAGGACTGACGCGGGAGAAAGGCAGTCAGAGAGAACTCGTGCCACTGCGAATTCATTTTAGCAAACGGTTCCAGGCCGACTGAGAGATAGAGAGACGAACGGACGGACGTAGGCCTATAGACAGTCGGACGGAGAAACAGACGGACAAGCAGACCGCGGAGCTGGCAGATTTTCATGAAAAAGACAGACAGACAGACAGATAGACAGTCGAAGGATGGTTGTTTACAGAACACATTCGGACCAGCAAACAAACGCACGGCGAATGGTCCAACGTGAAAAGAGATTTGTCCAGATAAGATCAATCAATCAATCAGCCGTTTCTTGATTTAACAACAACAGAAGACTTCCACAGGAAATAATCAACAATCAGTCATTTTCAAAGTTAATCTGCTGATGCCGTCAACAGGACAGCCCTAAAGGATAAAATAATTCGCTATTGCAGGGCTGCCCCTTTCTACGTTACAGTTACAGAATGATGTGTTTCTAGGTTTTTAATGAACCACTTAAATTGGATGGATTGGATCCACAGTTTAACGGCAGCTTATGACAACATAGAACGTTGCAGCCGACAAAGATTTTTTTGGCATATTACAGCTCATCTCCTAACCACTTAAATGAATAATAGGTTCCTTATACAGTATGTAAATGTATGCAGTGGCGAGGGCACGCGGACGCAATAGACGCTAAACAATGAAATATCAATGACACAAATAAGAACCTCTAACCGTAACTGTTTAAGACTTGTAAAGTCTTTGTCTATGAAGCGTTAGGCGTATGTAATGTTCATTATTTTATGCTGTTTTATCACATGAATGATGATGGCCACTGATTGACCAAAATGACTGACACTGTTTTATGTCTTAAATATGTTTGCGACTTTGCCTCTAATTTCTTGGCGTCTGGAGGCGCCATTGAATATATGCATAAAATTGTGATTTGAAATGGAACCGGAGATTTGTGGCTCTGTTTTCTACTTCCTTCAACTGAGCTTCCATAATATTTTCAGTTTTCTTTTGGCTGCGACAATATCAGCAATTATTTTCTGATGTACGATTGAGTGTGATCCAGATGGCGCCTTGGTTTAGCCAGGTGTTTTCGTCTCGGCGGGTCGTCGTTGGAATGATTCGACCGTTAGTCACTGGTGGCGCTTCAATCTACCGACCGACGCGTGACGAATGCCTCTACTAACGACATCTGGCACCTCCTCGACGAATTATCCGGACTTGCGTCATCCCTCTATACCAACGAGGGACTGCCCGGTGGAAACGTCATCGTGCGCTGCGGGGCCCGTAATCTCTCGTCTTTCCAACCAATCAACACGACTTGGACAGGAGATTCTGAACATCCAGACCATCTGATAAAAACTATTGTCGGGAATCCGTGGTTGGCTCCACGTGTGTGTGTGTGTGCGTGTGTGTGTGTGTGTGTGTGTGTGTGTGTGTGTGGGTGCGTGTGTGCGTGTGTGGGTGTGTGTGGGTGTGTGTGTGTGTGTGTGTGTGTTTGTGTGCGTGTATGTGTGTGTGTGTGTGTGTGTGTGTGTGTGTGTGTGTGTGTGTGTGTGTGTGTGTGTGTGTGTGTGTGTGTGTGTGTGTGTGTGTGTGTGTGTGTGTGTGTGTGTGTGTGGGCCCACTTCTGTTGACTCTTTTTTTATAGTTTACTACATGCGCATTGTTTTGCTACCTGATGTAAGTCTAGCTGCAAGTGACAATTAACATCGTATAGGGTAGCGTAGAGAACGCGCTTTTGTGAGATGCTTTAAAATGCGCTGTAAGTCTTATTAAATGTCCTGATACATACAAAAATAGGCCTACGTACATGTACTCGACGTCGATCATCTGAGTCGGCTGAGCGCCAACGGCTAAGATATGAGACAAAATCCGCTTACTTGGGTTTATAAGAGTTTCTATGGCAACAGAGATGAAATGTCTGCTGCAGGAACCAGACATGTTTGGCAGATTTATGTGTGGGGCAGTCTGTTCCGTTACAGCTCCTGCTAAGATTGCGGTCTGTGAATTGTAGAAGGTCCTTCCATTATGGATCACGGTGGTTTTCTAACTTCCAAGCATAGCTTAAAATCAGTTCATGGTACTAGGGCATAGTACTATCAGATCGCTCGCCTTCGGCCCGCAGAAGACCTGTTGAGTCTCAACTCACTCGGTTCTCCTTTACAAAAGCACTAACACGGAGCTTGTTTTATAGGAATGACCTCACTCGGTCTCCTTTACAAAAGCTCTAACACGGAGCTTGTTTTATAGGAATAGAGCTTGTTTTATAGGAATAACCTCACTCGGTCTCCTTTACAAAAGCTCTAACACGGAGCTGTTTTATTGGAATAACCTCACTCGGTCTCCTTTACAAAAGCTCTAACACGGAGCTTGTTTTATAGGAATAACCTCACTCGGTCTCCTTTACAAAAGCTCTAACACGGAGCTTCTTTCATAGGAATAACCTCACTCGGTCTCCTTTACAAAAAGCTCTAACACGGAGCTTGTTTTATAGGAATAACCTCACTCGGTCTCCTTTACAAAAGCTCTAACACGGAGCTTGTTTTATAGGAATAACCTCACTCGGTCTCCTTTATAAAAGCTCTAACAAGGAGCTTGTTTTATAGGGATAACCTCACTCGGTCTCCTTTACAAAAGCTTTTACACGGAGTTTGTTTTAGGAATAACCTCACTCGGTCTCCTTTACGAAAGCTCTAACAAGGAGCTTGTTTTATAGGAATAACCTCACTCGGTCTCCTTTACAAAAGCTCTCACACGGAGTTTGTTTTAGGAATAACCTCACTCGGTCTCCTTTACAAAAGCTCTAACACGGAGCTTGTTTTAGGAATAACCTCACTCGGTCTCCTTTACAAAAGCTCTAACACGGAGCTTGTTTTATAGGAATGACCTCACTCGGTTCTCCTTTACAGAAGCTCTAGCACGGAGCTTGTTTTAGGAATAACCTCACTCGGTCTCCTTTACAAAAGCTCTAACAAAAGCTTGTTTTATAGGAATAACCTCACTCGGTCTCCTTTACAAAAGCTCTAACACGGAGCTTGTTTTAGGAATAACCTCACTCGGTCTCCTTTACAAAAGCTCTAACACGGAGCTTGTTTTACAGGAATAACCTCACTCGGTCTCCTTTACAAAAGCTCTAACACGGAGCTTGTTTTAGGAATAACCTCACTCGGTCTCCTTTACAAAATCTCTAACAAGGAGCTTGTTTTATAGGAATAACCTCACTCGGTTCTCCTTTACGAAAGCTCTAACAAGGAGCTTGTTTTATAGGAATAACCTCACTCGGTCTCCTTTACAAAAGCTCTAACACGGAGCTTGTTTTAGGAATAACCTCACTCGGTCTCCTTTACAAAATCTCTAACACGGAGCTTGTTTTATAGGAATGACCTCACTCGGTCTCCTTTACAAAAGCTCTAACAAGGAGCTTGTTTTATAGGAATGACCTCACTCGGTCTCCTTTACAAAAGCTCTAACAAGGAGCTTGTTTTATAGGAATAACCACACTCGGTCTCCTTTACAAAAGCTTTAACACGGAGCGTGTTTTTATAGGAATAACCTCACTCGGTCTCCTTTACAAAAGCTCTAACACGGAGCTTGTTTTACAGGAATAACCTCACTCGGTCTCCTTTACAAAAGCTCTAACGCGGAGCTTGTTTTATAGGAATAACCTCACTCGGTCTCCTTTACGAAAGCTCTAACACGGAGCTTGTTTTATAGGAATAACCTCACTCGGTCTCCTTTATCAAAGCTCTAACAAGGAGCTTGTTTTATAGGGATAACCTCACTCGGTCTCTTTTACAAAAGCTCTAACAAGGAGCTTGTTTTAGGAATAACCTCACTCGGTCTCCTTTACAAAAGCTCTAACAATGAGCTTGTTTTATAGGAATAACCTCACTCGGTCTCCTTTACAAAAGCTCTAACAAAGAGCTTGTTTTATAGGAATAACCTCACTCGGTCTCCTTTACAAAAGCTCTAACACGGAGCTTGTTTTATAGGAATGACCTCACTCGGGTCTCCTTTACAAAAGCTCTAACAAAGGAGCTTGTTTTATAGGAATAACCTCACTCGGTCTCCTTTACAAAAGCTCTAACACGGAGCTTGTTTTATAGGAATGACCTCATTCGGTTCTCCTTTACAAAAGCTCTAACAAGGAGCTTGTTTTATAGGAATAACCTCACTCGGTCTCCTTTACAAAAGCTCTAACACGGAGCTTGTTTTATAGGAATGACCTCACTCGGTTCTCCTTTACAAAAGCTCTAACAAGGAGCTTGTTTTATAGGAATAACCTCACTCGGTCTCCTTTACAAAAGCTCTAACAAGGAGCTTGTTTTATAGAATGACCTCACTCGGTCTCCTTTACAAAAGCTCTAACACGGAGCTTGTTTTATAGGAATGACCTCACTCGGTTCTCCTTTACAAAAGCTCCAACACGGAGCTTATTTTACAGGAATAACCTCACTCGGTCTCCTTTACAAAAGCTCTATCACGGAGCTTGTTTTATAGGAATAACCTCACTCGGTCTCCTTTACAAAAGCTCTAACACGGAGCATGTTTTATAGGAATGACCTCACTCGGTCTCCTTTACAAAAGCTCTAACAAGGAGCTTGTTTTATAGGAATAACCTCACTCGGTCTCCTTTACAAAAGCTCTAACAAGGAGCTTGTTTTATAGGAATGACCTCACTCGGTCTCCTTTACAAAAGCTCTAACAAGGAGCTTGTTTTATAGAAATAACCTCACTCGGTCTCCTTTACAAAAGCTCTAACACGGAGCTTGCTTTATAGGAATAACCTCACTCGGTCTCCTTTACAAAAGCTCTAACAAGGAGCTTGTTTTATAGGAATGACCTCACTCGGTCTCCGTTACAAAAGCTCTAACAAGGAGCTTGTTTTATAGGAATGACCTCACTCGGTCTCCTTTACAAAAGCTCTAACAAGGAGCTTGTTTTATAGGAATAACCTCACTCGGTCTCCTTTACAAAAGCTCTAACAAGGAGCTTGTTTTATAGGAATGACCTCACTCGGTCTCCTTTACAAAAGCTCTAACAAGGAGCTTGTTTTATAGGAATAACCTCACTCGGTCTCCTTTACAAAAGCTCTAACACGGAGCATGTTTTATAGGAATAACCTCACTCGGTCTTTTTTACAAAAGCTCTAACAAGGAGCTTGTTTTATAGGAATAACCTCACTCGGTCTCCTTTACAAAAGCTCTAACAAGGAGCTTGTTTTATAGGAATGACCTCACTCGGTCTCCTTTACAAAAGCTCTAACAAGGAGCTTGTTTTATAGGAATAACCTCACTCGGTCTTCTTTATAAAAGCTCTAACACGGAGCTTGCTTTATAGGAATAACCTCACTCGGTCTCCTTTACAAAAGCTCTAACAAGGAGCTTGTTTTACAGGAATAACCTCACTCGGTCTCCTTTACAAAAGCTCTAACAAGGAGCTTGTTTTATAGGAATGACATCACTCGGTCTCCTTTATAAAAGCTCTAACAAGGAGCTTGTTTTATAGGAATGACCTCACTCGGTCTCCTTTACAAAAGCTCTAACAAGGAGCTTGTTTTATAGGAATGACCTCACTCGGTCTCCTTTACAAAAGCTCTAACAAGGAGCTTGTTTTATAGGAATGACCTCACTCGGTCTCCTTTACAAAAGCTCTAACAAGGAGCTTGTTTTATAGGAATAACCTCACTCGGTCTCCTTTACAAAAGCTCTAACAAGGAGCTTGTTTTATAGGAATGACCTCACTCGGTCTCCTTTACAAAAGCTCTAACACGGAGCTTGTTTTAGGAATAACCTCACTCGGTCTCCTTTACAAAAGCTCTAACACGGAGCTTGTTTTAGGAATAACCTCACTCGGTTCTCCTTTACAAAAGCTCTAACACGGAGCTTGTTTTTAGGAATAACCTCACTCAGTCTCCTTTACAAAAGCTCTAACAAGGAGCTTGTTTTATAGGAATGACCTCACTCGGTCTTCTTTACAAAAGCTCTAACACGGAGCTTGTTTTAGGAATAACCTCACCCGGTCTCCTTTACAAAAGCTCCAACACGGAGCTTGTTTTAGGAATAACCTCACTCGGTTCTCCTTTACAAAAGCTCTAACAAGGAGCTTGTTTTATAGGAATAACCTCACTCGGTCTCCTTTACAAAAGCTCTAACACGGAGCATGTTTTATAGGAATAACCTCACTCGGTCTCCTTTACAAAAGCTCTAACAAGGAGCTTGTTTTGTAGGAATAACCTCACTCGGTCTCCTTTACAAAAGCTCTAACGCGGAGCTTGTTTTATAGGAATAACCTCACTCGGTCTCCTTTACGAAAGCTCTAACACGGAGCTTGTTTTATAGGAATAACCTCACTCGGTCTCCTTTATAAAAGCTCTAACAAGGAGCTTGTTTTATAGGGATAACCTCACTCGGTCTCTTTTACAAAAGCTCTAACAAGGAGCTTGTTTTAGGAATAACCTCACTCGGTCTCCTTTACAAAAGCTCTAACAATGAGCTTGTTTTATAGGAATAACCTCACTCGGTCTCCTTTACAAAAGCTCTAACAAAGAGCTTGTTTTATAGGAATAACCTCACTCGGTCTCCTTTACAAAAGCTCTAACACGGAGCTTGTTTTATAGGAATGACCTCACTCGGGTCTCCTTTACAAAAGCTCTAACAAAGAGCTTGTTTTATAGGAATAACCTCACTCGGTCTCCTTTACAAAAGCTCTAACACGGAGCTTGTTTTATAGGAATGACCTCACTCGGTTCTCCTTTACAAAAGCTCTAACAAGGAGCTTGTTTTATAGGAATAACCTCACTCGGTCTCTTTTACAAAAGCTCTAACACGGAGCTTGTTTTATAGGAATGACCTCACTCGGTTCTCCTTTACAAAAGCTCTAACAAGAAGCTTGTTTTATAGGAATAACCTCACTCGGTCTCCTTTACAAAAGCTCTAACAAGGAGCTTGTTTTATAGGAATGACCTCACTCGGTCTCCTTTACAAAAGCTCTATCACGGAGCTTGTTTTATAGGAATGACCTCACTCGGTCTCCTTTACAAAAGCTCTAACACGGAGCATGTTTTATAGGAATGACCTCACTCGGTCTCCTTTACAAAAGCTCTAACAAGGAGCTTGTTTTATAGGAATAACCTCACTCGGTCTCCTTTACAAAAGCTCTAACAAGGAGCTTGTTTTATAGGAATGACCTCACTCGGTCTCCTTTACAAAAGCTCTAACAAGGAGCTTGTTTTATAGGAATAACCTCACTCGGTCTCCTTTACAAAAGCTCTAACACGGAGCTTGCTTTATAGGAATAACCTCACTCGGTCTCCTTTACAAAAGCTCTAACAAGGAGCTTGTTTTATAGGAATGACCTCACTCGGTCTCCGTTACAAAAGCTCTAACAAGGAGCTTGTTTTATAGGAATGACCTCACTCGGTCTCCTTTACAAAAGCTCTAACAAGGAGCTTGTTTTATAGGAATAACCTCACTCGGTCTTTTTTACAAAAGCTCTAACAAGGAGCTTGTTTTATAGGAATGACCTCACTCGGTCTCCTTTACAAAAGCTCTAACAAGGAGCTTGTTTTATAGGAATAACCTCACTCGGTCTCCTTTACAAAAGCTCTAACATGGAGCATGTTTTATAGGAATAACCTCACTCGGTCTCCTTTACAAAAGCTCTAACAAGGAGCTTGTTTTATAGGAATAACCTCACTCGGTCTCCTTTACAAAAGCTCTAACAAGGAGCTTGTTTTATAGGAATGACCTCACTCGGTCTCCTTTACAAAAGCTCTAACAAGGAGCTTGTTTTATAGGAATAACCTCACTCGGTCTTCTTTATAAAAGCTCTAACACGGAGCTTGCTTTATAGGAATAACCTCACTCGGTCTCCTTTACAAAAGCTCTAACAAGGAGCTTGTTTTACAGGAATAACCTCACTCGGTCTCCTTTACAAAAGCTCTAACAAGGAGCTTGTTTTATAGGAATGACATCACTCGGTCTCCTTTATAAAAGCTCTAACAAGGAGCTTGTTTTATAGGAATGACCTCACTCGGTCTCCTTTACAAAAGCTCTAACAAGGAGCTTGTTTTATAGGAATGACCTCACTCGGTCTCCTTTACAAAAGCTCTAACAAGGAGCTTGTTTTATAGGAATGACCTCACTCGGTCTCCTTTACAAAAGCTCTAACAAGGAGCTTGTTTTATAGGAATAACCTCACTCGGTCTCCTTTACAAAAGCTCTAACAAGGAGCTTGTTTTATAGGAATGACCTCACTCGGTCTCCTTTACAAAAGCTCTAACACGGAGCTTGTTTTAGGAATAACCTCACTCGGTCTCCTTTACAAAAGCTCTAACACGGAGCTTGTTTTAGGAATAACCTCACTCGGTTCTCCTTTACAAAAGCTCTAACACGGAGCTTGTTTTAGGAATAACCTCACTCGGTTCTCCTTTACAAAAGCTCTAACAAGGAGCTTGTTTTATAGGAATGACCTCACTCGGTCTTCTTTACAAAGCTCTAACACGGAGCTTGTTTTAGGAATAACCTCACCCGGTCTCCTTTACAAAAGCTCTAACACGGAGCTTGTTTTAGGAATAACCTCACTCGGTTCTCCTTTACAAAAGCTCTAACAAAAGCTCTAAAATTATCGAAGATCTTCTGTTCATAGTTCCATCAACTTCCATGTCGTGTCGCTCTTTCGATTTTCGATTTGTGTCACCAAATGGTATACAGTTCTTTCGCCGAATTTCATCTTTCTATTTCTCCTGATTGACGCATTTCGATATTTATCTCCTTGAAATGTTTGCCATTAAGTCTACGTCTGCAGTCTCCTTCACGTCGATTTTCAATAATGAAGCTCGATCGACTCGTTTCCCAGGCGCCAAACAATCGGTCCAAAGATGACGTCATCATTGCAACAATCGCAAGATGATGGCTTTAATTTAATTTACGTCATCAGTATTTTCCATAGACGTCTTAATAATAGCTGGCTATTATACAGAAGTCCATGGTATTTTCGTTGGTTCGCAAAGTAAGTAAGTAAGTAAGTTCATGGCGGTATCTCATTTCTTCCAAAGTCAAAGAGATTTGTTGCTGTAGGACCTACATGAATTGTCCGGTAGGCCTAAACTAGTAGGCCTAGGACTAATTCAAATGCCGACCTTCAGTGATGGATAAAAGCCTGCTTGAAACGCACATTATGATTCACTGTAGCCTACCTTTATGTAAAATTGTGAAGCTGCATTACCCATCACTGTTCAGATCCATCTATTCCGGGGGCCGCCTTCCAATTGCTGTCGTCCTAAACACAACTCACGGTATCAACTTCTTGGTCTCCATCTCGCTCTGGTCTTCTGGCAAGCGAATTTTATTTCCCACTTAGTAGGCCCTATCATTGCACGGGGTCTATTTTGTATGTTTCATGTATAGAAGACATATTCTGTTTATTCTTACTCAAAGTTAAATTTCTCAGTTTCACTTTGTGTATCATTAGTATCATCTTTCGTGCTTTAGTGCAAAGAAATTGGTTAAACACCAAAAAGTAGTAGTTAAAAAAGGTGTCAATTTTCCGGGGGACGGGGGACAAGTGCCCCTTCTTGCCCCTACGTGCGGGCGTCCATGGTATGTCTAGAGGGCCTCTCTTCTGTGGAGATAGTTGAGAAAGAATGCAGACTTAACTAAACGCAAGTGGAAACGGTAAGATAATTATATGACTGGCAAAGATAGCTGAATAATCCTAGCAATACACTATTCACATACTTGAGCGTTGTATCCTTCCTCATAAAGTTAAACGAACTTTGAAAATCCAACTCGAGAGCAGCATGATCTGGGGTTATGGCAATAACGTATTTTCTTCCACGTGTGCCTCAGTCTCACTCTCAGCTCGTGTGGTAATTAATAACCTGGAGCGGTGCACGTTTGTCGATCCCGTATTTGTTAGGCACTTAAGTAGGCCTACATAGGTATACGCTACATACCCAATAGCAATTGGTTTTAAACCACCAGACTTTTGAACAATGGAGCGCTGTTCAGAGCCCTGCAGTTATCATAATATTTTGATACTCGATAGATTAGGCAAATGGGTTTTCGGGAAACAGAGGAAGTGAAACGAAGTTACAATCCTTATTTCCATAAATTATTTCGCTCTACTTTAATTTTATTAACTCTTCCTGGAACTGGAAATTTATTAAATTTAATCAGCCTAATTTCATATATATATTATATATAATTATATATATATATATTTGTGGGTAGCAGAGCGTGGTTGTCATAGCGCCTCTTCAAGATTTCTATTCAGAGGCGCTCCCGACTACAGCGCGGACACTGAATCGGAGTTACCACCGATTCAGTGTCTGCTACCACCCTCTCAAAGCCCTACCTGCACCTCACCGTGGTGAGAGGGTGAACAGCCAAGTAGGGGATAGCCTGGTGGGGCTATACCATCAGTGGTGAAGACCTTGGTCGAAGACCTTGGTTGAAGAACCACCTTGGGCGTTTCGCGAGGTGGAAAGGCTCACCAGGAACCCTGAAACAGCTGGCCAACGCAGGAGGCAGGTGTTGGAAGGACACCTCAGACCGGAAGAGGCCAGAATGGCCCAACGATCTCCTTACCCTACCAGGAGAGGACTGGTCACCGCCTGGCAAGAGACCAAGAAACTCTAACAAAATGGCTACGAGGACTACTGAATAGATCACGAAGAGAAAAGATACGGAATGAGGTGACACGAGAAGAACTGGGACAGAAGGAAACGATAGTGGAAAGAATAAAGAAACGAAGACTAACATGGTATGGACATGTGATCAGGATGGAAAACGGAAGAATGCCGGCAAAGGCGCTGCACGGAGAGGTGGAGGGAACAAGGAGCAGAGGACGTCAGAAGAAGAGATGGATAGATAACGTACTGGAGGACATAGAAGACAGAGGATGGGACTTAAGAAGGGCAATAGAACTCGCAAGAGACCGACCGAAATGGAGAAGTTTTGTTAGAGCCTCATCGTCAGCGAATACTTGACGGAGGAGAAAGAAAGAAAGAAGAAAGAATATTTGTGGGGCGCGGTGGTGTAGGGGTATGTTCGGTGCCTTGCAGCCGGAGGGTTTCGGGATCGAATCCACCTCAAGCCGCCGCGTAGGGAACCTGGGCAGGTCCTTCACTCGCAATTGCTCATGCGCTTCGGCGTGAAACTCCGATTCAGTGTCCGCGCTGTAGTCGGGAGCGCCTCTGAGTAGAAATCTTGAAGAGGCGCTATGACAAGTGCGCGTACATACATGTACATATATATGATAAAATGAAAAAGCCTGTTTTAGTGTTATATCATTGTTGAGGCTAAGAATATTCCTTCAGCTCAGAATAGCTGAATGACTTTGCGTAAACAGAAATCGTAAATCCAGCGTAACAACGATCTCCTTCGTTTGTTCCCCTTCTACGTCTATACACCGAACAACAATATAAACGACGACATAACAAGATTTGGACCCGAGATAAGCACTAAATTGAGAGACTATACATAGACTTGACAAATGACCGAAAATAATTGAGCTAATTTATTCGGACGACGCCCTCATGGATCACATCTAAATGGCCGGCGACGTGTCAGGAACAGCTTATAAGAATGATGATAAATACCATTTATTTATGTATATATATATATATATATATATATGCGTGTATGTGTGTGTTTGGTTGTTTGTGTGTTTGTGTAGAGGCAATGCCGTGGCGAGAGAAAAGGAGATTGACCTGTGAAAATCGTAATTTTTTGACCTGGTTCCTCAATAGCAGCTGTCCAATTCAAATCCAGTTAGCCTGACTTTAATCTAGCTGGCCCAACTCAAATTCAGTTAGTCTGACTCAGATTTTGATAGCCTAACTCAGATTTAGCACCCTATAACTCGAATTTCGCCAATAATCTGAGAGTCTTTGTCAAAATGTACACTAAATTCCATCTTTTGAACCTTCATGTTAACATTAGTTTTCTATTTTTATTCTATCTTTATTATTCTGTTGAATTATCTTTAATCAGTTGCGGTGTGTCAGCTGTTTTTTGTGTGCCAATAAACGAATATAATAATAAAATTAAAAAAGTCGCAGAGAAGAGTCGCAAAGCAAGCAAGAGAAGAGTCAGAAGAGAAACAGTGGGAGAGAAGTCAGTCAGTGATTCGATGGGAGAGAAAATGCCAACGTCGTCGTCTGTGTCGGAAAAACAGTCGGAGTGTCCCGGACACGCTCTCTCTCCACCGCCGTTTCTGTGGACGTGACGCCCTTAAGACATTTGACCATTTCGTTTTAATTGGAGAGTTACGGAGGCGAATCCGTCGATAATGGGAAATCTTTTTGTAGACTGCGTCGGATATGCTGAAGAACATTTTACGGTCGGAGTACGGTTTTTGTGCACATACAATTGGATTATCATGCGGGTAGTACCGGGTACCTGGGACAATTACAAGAGTCATTGTCGTTGCGAAGTTATTCAGAACAGTTACGGAGTACTTTGGGGTTTCTGGGCATATACTGATAACCGGAGTACCACGAAGGAACGTTGGAACGATTGCGAGAGACCTATCACTGGGAAACCACGCACTGTTTCAGTTTACCAACCTTACTCTTCGTTGTCTGGGTCTGCGCTGCTCGGTTGAGGTCTAGTGGAGTTTTCTGTTTGCTTCTCAATAAAGATCAATTATACTCGTCTCCTGCTATACTCCAGGGCCTTGTATACCGGCGGGCATTGGAAAGTAGCACCGAATTTGGGGGTCAAACGCGGTCGTCCTGGTTACTGACTTCGTTTCCCTAGTTTCGCAACATATATAATATATATATATATATATATATATATATATATATATATATATATATATATATAATACAAAACACAGCTAAATATATGAGAAAAAGAAAGAGGGACTAGAAGGGTAGGAGGTGGCTTTGTGCCAACAATATTTTGACGGATTAAATATTAATATTATAGTAAATATTAATTTATTAAATTGTATTAAATATTAAACCGCCTGCGGTTGTCCAGTTTGCTGGATTACTATTGTTTTGTATGCGCTTCCGCCGAAATATCTATTTAGCCCAGGACCACGCCTGTGCAAAGGACTGATTTTGATAAACGCATTCAATGAATAGTAACAATGTGAAAAATGTCATTGTTGGCAATTTTGCTTGCGGGCAGACAAAGACAGCAATTTCGCCAAAATGTGAATGAGTGTCACTTTTACGTTAATCAGAAGCGTCGATCTGGCCAAGGGAAATGCCCCGCAATGTTTAAATTAAGTGCGATCTGTCATTCGTTAAACCCCTCAGTATAATGAAATTCCTGCTCCACAGTCAGAACTTCCCCTATTTACCAACATACAACTCTTTGTTGGAAACTCTTAGAAGCAGAACCTTGTATGTATGTATTCATTCATTCATTATGAGAATTTATATAGCGCCCCTTCAAGAAACCTACTCAGGATGTATACAGCGTAGTCGTCTGTGTCAATCTGATTATCCACCGTATAGCTTAGACATTATCCCTGTTCGGTTCCTCAGACCCTTCGCATTTCTAGTGGGCGTCAGTAGTAAGGTAACTGACAGTTCAAATTCAGTCACGTGGTCTATGACGTCACCTACCTCATTAGCATATGAATAGAAGCCTGTTTATCTAGTTTCCATGACGACGGCACGCCTAGTTTCTGGCGCACCTACGCTAGACTGCACAACGAAGGTCTAATTAGCATATCAATAGG
>JACEVL010001056.1:0-10000 GCA_020284085.1 Aporrectodea caliginosa
TTGTATTTGAACCAAGGCTATAGCTTCGTGCATGAGGGGGTCGGACTTAATATTAGTCTAAATTATCATACACTGACTAATATTAGGTCCGTTTTTGGCGATTTGAGGTGATTTTGACCAGTATTTAGGTCAAATGCGCCAAAGGATTTATTTCTCCTCTACTGGCAGCATCATTCATCTCTGGATTTTGATCCATGGAGTAAACATCTCGACAGCACCATTCATCTCTTGAGGGTGGGGCTTGTGACGAAGCGATCGGCAAAGTAGAATTGCGTGTTGCTGTATTCGTGAGCATTCCTTCAACAATTGCTGCTGCGCTTATTGACAAATGTCTTGAGACCGGTCTGTGAGCAAGGAGGGACGAAGTAAAAAAGATGAGTAATGATAATGAGAGGCAAGAAGTTGGGGCACATCAGCAACACTGGGAAAAACAGTCGCTACGCCCATATATCAAAGGTGCCGTAATAATAGCTAACACGGGAAGGAAAGGAAGAAGAAGGTGAGGCGAAGACTGGTGAGGGAAATAAGTAATGAAAGAGGAGGAAGAGGAAGAGGAAAGAGAATGAGGAGACTAGAGAATAGGAACGACGAGAAGTAGGAGAAGGATGGCAACTGTATATAAGAAGGTAAACAAGGCAGAGTAAAGGAAAATAGAAGAAATGAGGAGCTGGAGGTAGTTTACTTAGGGAACAAGAAGAATCCGGAGTATAATTAAGATAGGAAAATGAGATGATGAAGAGAAAACGAATAGAATACAGTGAAGCACCAGCTAATAGGAATGGAGGAGGAAGTGGATGGTAGAGGAGGCGGAGAAAAGCGGAGAATGTGGCAAGAGAAGGAAGCGAGAAAGGAGGAAGAAGAGGATGCAGAAGGAGGAAAGAGGATGGTGCGGAAACTAGAGGAGCAGGAAAGATGCAGTGTCGGCGCTAAAGCAGGGCAAGCCAGGGCAAATGTCCCGGTCGTTGCTCTGCCAGAACATTTGCCCTGCCGAGAATTGATATGGGGCATATATCGCACCCTGGTACTGGTTTTATGACTGCCCTGGCTATGCCCTGCTTTACAAAAATATCTGGCGCCGCCTCTGGAAGGATGAGGGGGAAAAGGAGAAGGAATAGGAGGAGAAGGAAGAAAAGAAGTAAGTACGAAGTGGATGGATTTGGGATTTTTTGCGGTCCCTGGCGTTTGAATTAATGCATCTGTCTGCATCGTTTGTTCGTTGGGCTTCAGCAGCTGACAACCAATGATGCCAGAAAACAAGAGGACGACTCCAGGTGTGCCAATGCCATCAAGGCATCACACACACATACACAAATACACACACACTGACACATAAATACACACTCACGTACATATACACAGCCATCAAAGGAAACACGCACAAAAACAAGCACGAAGAAATAAATGGATGAAAGTCTAGGAAGATGATTAGTCATTTACAGTCATTTTACTTTGCTTGATCCACTTTTAATCTGCGCTGGGACTCGTGTATCGCCTGATCTAATTAATTAGTTCACTGACAAAACATGTCATCTCCAAACCACAATGAACAGACCACATTTTCTATCTACAGACATGATTGTGTATGCTATATCAAAATATATACAGGTAGGTCCAACATCGTGGTTCGGGCATAGGCTATATCCGGTTTCATGCGGAAGGAATTGCGATAGCTGCCGATGCACAAACACATTGAGAAAGCGAAAACAACAGGAAAACAACGCTGAAAATTAGTCAGATCGATTTTACAGATTGGGATTGCACGACGAGTCGGCGACCAAGCCAGATTAACTGTTTTTTCTCGTGTTTCAGTTGGAGACAGTTTGACATCAGGGCGCAGAAAACCTCCGAAGCATGCATCGTTTTCTCTACAGTATATCCCACAGATGTGTGCCTGATTGACAACTGCTAAAACCGTTGAGCCATGGCACTCAAAGATAGGTCCTGGTATAAATAAGCGATGTAGAGAAATTAATGCAGTGGTCCTAAAACGGCCCCGATGGGAAATCACGTGAGACCAAGTCACAGTCAGAACGCGTATAGAGCAAAAATCCAGACTAAGTATAGCCTACGCACAGAGAGAGGTATAAAAATGCCACTGTTATAGATATATATACAATACAGTATATATACATATATATTATATATATAAAGAGGCCTTTATCAGGCACTGTCAGGAATCAGGATCACAGCAGATATCACATTCTCGACAGGTCCATTAAACGTTTTACTGACTATTATAAATGTATTTTAATAATAAATAATAATCTTCGTTTGATATTCTCAAACAGACAAGTACGCAATATGAGTACAATTCATAGTATGAACGGATGATCACAAGTTATTACAGGAGTCGAATTTAACTGTTTGGCAGACCTGCAAGGCGCCAAGCACGTCCTACTGCTCTTTTTTCAACGCCATCTGGCGAGTGAAAAGGATGAGCCGACCTTAGGGAGGTTATTGGGAAGCGATCTCGCCTCCGTTGCCTCTTTATGTCAGAGTGTTACCATTACCCTAAGCCCCCTATTTTGGTGGTATTGGCAGAATATGTTGTGTAAGAAAGGTCTGCAAGCAATGATGAACACAATTTCAACCGAATACGGAATGAAGATAAACATCAAAAAGGCAAAGGTATTGAAGATAAGTCAAGTAGGCCTAAAGTAAACTGTAATCAGAATACTCATTGGGGGGAAAATGATGGAACCGGTCAAAGAATTCTGCTACCTAGGGACTATATGATCACGACAGAGGCCAAATGCCACAGAGTAATTAAAAGAAGGAATCTGAAGGATTGCAATAGGAAAAGTGGCATTCTCAAACAGGAGAGAACTACTGAGTCTGAGAGGAAAACTAAACAGGAATCTGAAGATAAGAATGATAAAGACACTGGTATGGAATGTGGTGTTGTATGGATCAGAGACATGGGCAATGAGAAAAGCGGATATAAGAAGACTCGAAGCTTTCGAAATGTGGACATGCATGAAGAAGAATGGAAAAAATCAGCTGGATGGAACGTATAACAAATGAAGAAGTGTAGGGAAGATATGGAGAAGAAAGTGTCCTGATACGCACAATAAGAGTGAGACAACGAAATGGATCGGGCACACGCTGAGAGGAGACTCACTACTAAGAACGGTCATTGAAGGAAAAATGGAGGGGAGGAAGACAAGAGGAAGACCAAGACAGATGATGCTGGATTGGATGATGACAAACGGTTACAGGAAGCTGAAAGAAGAGGTCCAATTCACAACGAGAGGAGTGGCGACGTCGGACATTAGAACCTGCCTAAGAGGCAGAGAACCACAAGAAGAAGATGCTGTATAAATTCTTTGGATACCCTACTTCTTACACTTCAGTGATGCACAAAATATATTTGAGGTATTGCATTAGCATTCCAATTGCGGTGGATTTAGCCTTTTCCAATGGTAGCAGTCGTTTCCTGTATTTACGTCATAACAAAGATAATTATAGGTGACCTCCTCTTTTATCCCGGCTTGGGGCTGGCACTATCAGAGAATACTGTTGTGACGGAGTTAATCCTCCAAAACATGTATGGATCTATGTCAACTATACATCAAACATTTTTAATGAGAAATTCGGACATAAAACTTATTAAACCGAAGCTCTTACTCTTAGGCATACATACACACATTAATGCATGCATAATATATATATATATATATATATATATATATATAATTAAGTTCACTGACCGATTATAATTTTGTAGGATTAATCTGCTGTTCAATCATTTTCAATGGGATATCAGAGATCAGATGTGTTGCATACAGTGTAGTAGATGTAATGGTTATAGACTCTGTTAATATGGAGAGCGTTCGTGCAAGATAAGCGGCCATCAGTGGGTCAAACTGGTCATCAATGATCATTACGTGTTCTGTAATTAGTGAATTTGAATATGAGGAGGGAAACAGTGTACTCTGGCCACTTGCCCAGAATCGCTACAACGATTACACTCACCAGAAATTGTTCGAAAGCGTTGCCGAATAGATAAGCTTGTCATATGATAATTAGGCCTATTATACAGGACGCTATTATAGACTGCCATATTTATATATACAAGTATACATATACATACGTCATTACGTCCCAACAAACACACAAGCACACATGCATATACACATAGGAGCTTAAACACACTAATAAATTACACTTTAATTGATACATAGGCTACATCATATACATAGACCCTATTTGTGTTTATTATTAATTCAAACTGATACACTGCAGTATGATCACAAGTCATACAGTATGACCAGATGATCACAAGTTATTACAGAAGTCGAATTTAACTGCATGGCAGTCATGCAAGGATCCTATCTATCTTTCTGCTCATTTTACCAGCGTCATCTAGCGAATGGAAGGCTGATTGGACCTCTGGGAGAGTAGCGGGAATCGATCCCACGTCCATGGTGATCTGGTCTTCGTGCCGGAGTGTTACCACTTACCATACACCTAAACCCTTTCGTCCTCATGGCTAATCGTGTCAGTGTCTGTTATAAACACACCTGCATGAAGTAGAATCCCAAAAGCAGGGATGAATATCATTTGTGTCCATAACACGTAAGGCCCCTATAGGGGATGCGCCACATTGGCCTAAATTCTTCAGAGTATTATCTTGGTACGGCATACACTGATAAGGCTAAACACGCAGAATTGTTTGGCTCGCACAGACAAAATATGACGACAGTAAAGAACAATGAGGGTGTGACCGATTGGCAATTTTTACCGATTTCCGATTCCAATTAGTTGGCGGCCTGCTTTTTCGCCGATCCCGATTAATCCGCTTAATCCGATTAATTGGCAATATTCGTTTTTATTCGGTTCTATAAACTGTTTGTAACTCAATAGCCCGACTGACCGCCATTTTGTTGATGCAACGACTCACAATTGTTTTATTCTGCACGGACTTTCAATGATAAAGTTTAAATATAGTTGCAGGAGGTCGCCAAAGCAGGGATGTGCGATCCAAGTGTGGCCAGAACACGCATTGACCCTATAGGTAAAGTGTAACATTGGCCTACGTTATTCAGAGTAATATCTTGGAACGGAAAAAACACTAATGAGGCTAAAAACGCAGAATAGTTGGACTCGCACAGACAAATGAACTGGCAAAAAAGAACAATCACTGTGGTCAACAGTCAGATAGTAGTGAAGTGTGAGGCAATTACCGATGACAAACTAGCCGATTGGTTTGAGCTGACGCCTTGTAACCCAGAGTGTCCGAGTTTCAAGCCTCCTTTGAAATGATTAAGAAACAATAGCAAGCCTTCCACGCAAAGAGCGGCATCGATAGTTGCTTTGTGGTTAGATCTGGCGCTCAATTAAAACAGAATTAATAAGCGATAATAATTATATTGTCGTTTTAATTATGTTCATTCATTATTCATTCATTACTTGAATTTGTATAGCGCCTCTTCAAGATAACAACTCAGAGGCGCTCCCAACCCCAGCGCGGCCAAATAGGACCATGTTAAGATGAGAGAGGAATGCCTGAGAAGGGGTTCTAGAAAGGGAAGCGGAGCGCTAAGGGGAGGCCATTCTAGATCGAGGGGACAACCACGGAGAAGGCACGGCTCTGCCTGGTAGAGGTGAGAATAAAAGGGACAGAGGGAAGACCATGTTCAGCCAATCAGCCGAGCGGAGGGAGCGCGAGCCACGAGCGCTGAGGGAAGGGCTACAAAGCTCGATAAGGTAGGTAGGAGCGAGGCCTAGCAGGCAGCGCCAAACTAAGGCAGCTATCCTTTACTCGATTCGCTGCTTAAGAGGGAGCCAGTGAAGTATGTCGCGCATATGGCTGGAGATGTGGTCGAATTTGGGTATGCGGTAAATAAGGTGTATTAAGAAGTATCGTGTGTATTAACTGACCATTTCTTTTTTTTCTAACTATCTGTAGTCATTTTATTAGTGGTAGCCTATATGAGACGTGTCTTTTAACAATGTCAGATTCATTGTGGCGAACAGGCAGACTCCTTGTATAAAGACAATTAAAGTCGAGTGTGCATTCAGGTGATAAGTACCTTTCCATACAAAGACGGTTCAAAAGCCTTTCAAGCATGCAGCTCTCTGTCATTTCCAACCATAGCCATTCAGATTGTTGAGCGCACTCTAAGTGCGAGCGCACTTTAAGTGCACTTTTAAGCTACAGCAGTTACAATGTAATCGATCTTGGGGTAAGAGGTCATAGGTCAATGGGTGCGGTCCTCAAAGGCCATAATATTAAAAAATTCCTATACCTATTGTAGAATAATGACTACGTACACACGGTACAGGGATCTATTCCTCATTCTTTCATTCTATTCCTTCTGTCTTCATTTCTTCGGTTTTTCCGTCCTTCAATTTTTCTTTCCTTTCTTCCTTCATCTCATTCTTCCTTCCTTCCTTCATTCATTCCATCCTTCCTTCCTATCTCCCTTTTCCCTTCCTGTATGGGTTCATTTCCCCTTTCTTTCCTTCCTTCCCCTTCCTTAAGACCACCGGCTCGCTGCGTACGGATCATTCCAAGATGTATGCTGATGTAGCAAAAATTGGGATGACTGACTTTGACTCACTGCCCGTTGCGTCGATCCTACGCCTACAGCTGTTGACCATTCGGGTGTTTCCTATCCTACATATCTCATCTGCATGACAGCAGCCAATCAACTGTCTACCTTATCAATTTCCTCCACACCTGCCTGCACCGCGCCGCCAGAGCCAAGCCAAGAACAACTGGAAATAAGATATTCGGTCTGGAGAAGAAAAAGACATCAAAGCAGCAGCAGATAAAAGTGCATTCAGTGCATCTGGTAACAGGTTAAGATGTTCTCTATAGGATGGTGTTCGGTGACCACACTTTGAGCCGCCACACGAGTATCTGCTGTTGGCAGCGATTAGTGTTGACCGTGTGAGTGAATTTAATAGATGTCACAGTGGTATTGTCTGCGAGGCTAATTGATATCTGTGGCCGCAGCAGCACCGGTGGAAGGAATTGGCGATTCGCATCTCATCATCGAGAGGTCAATGGCTCTTCGACTGTGTTGACGCTTTTGGAACAACGAGGCGGAGGAGGGGGTAAGCTGTTGACGCACAAATGCCTGTACTGTGCATAATCAAAAGGTAATTAATTATCCTATTCATTACACACATCTATCAGTTGCGTACATTCAAACGAGAGACGGAGGGAGAGGAACTGAGAGCAGGGGCGTACTAATCTCCCATCTGCAATGGGAGAACAAAAACCCCACTCTGGCCGACTTATATCAATTGTTGTATTGCAGGCTTTTATACGATTGGAAATCAACAACAACCTCCATTTTATGTCCAGAACGTTAAACCCCTCACTTCTGGCGACCGTGGGTGATCGTTCTTCCAACCTCTGTCCCCATTGGTAGACGTCACTGACTGAAGAGAGTGAGGGAGTGAGAGAGAGAGAGAGAGAGAGAGAGAGAGAGAGAGAGAGAGAGAGAGAGAGAGAGAGAGAGAGAGAGAGAGAGACAGAGACAGAGACAGAGACAGAGACAGAGACAGAGACAGAGACAGAGACAGACAGAGACAGAGACAGAGACAGAGACAGAGACAGAGACAGACAGAGACAGACAGAGACAGACAGAGAGAGACAGACAGAGAGAGAGAAAGAGAGAGAGAAAAAACAATAAAGGGAGAGAGAGAGTGAATGGGAAGAGAGAAGAAAGCCATTGAACTACACGTTTTGCGCTGTATTTCGTCGCGAACAAACCCACAAAAACCAGTCTACGACAAAAACACAGCATGACAACCAAACCACGCAAACATCGAACAACAACAACAGAAAAATCTAATGACTTCTCTCGCGCTTTTATCCTTCCGTCCAAAGCATAAATCGACGGCTGCTAAAATTAAAAGCAATAAAAGTCACATTTCACTGGAAAAGCCTCGTCGATATCCGATAGATGAGGGAAATGAAAAAGTCAGATTGCGGCGATTAGGCTAATTACAACAAAACATCTAACTACAAAAACACACGAAGTCGTCGATGTAGAGGCATAGGAAAACTTGGTATGCATCTAAGTTATTTTATTTAACGCCTTCGTGAGGCTCTCGTAAGGCGCCATATAAATGGCCATATACATGCATGCATGTATACATGAAAGTTTTCTTGTGCCTGCTTCTCTTTTGAATTTTCCGCTTGTAACAGTGCAGCCTGTTTCATTTAACTCTGTTCAGCAAACATGTTTCAAACTGTCTTAACACCACTCATCTTGGACGCGTTGGTGTAGGGGTAGGTGGTGTAGGGGTTATGTTCGGTGCCTTGCAGCCGGAGAGTTGCGGGTTCGAATCCACCTCAAGCCGCCGCGTAGGGACCCTGGGCAAGTCCTTCACTCGCAATTGCTCATGCGCTTCGGCGTGAAACTCCGATTCAGTGTCCGCGCTGTAGTCGGGAGCGCCTCTGAGTAGAAATCTTGAAGGGGCGCTATAACAAGTGCTCATACATACATTTAGTTCAGTTAGGTAGTCATTCGTGCAGCGCATTTGTGAGGTAGGCCCTACTTAAAACCCGTTATATTAATTGCGTGTATTGATGCATATTATAATACATAGGGCCTACATCTACACATACACTCATCATTCTCGATAAGTGTATTTTGAGACCATATAAAAGGAAGAAGACAAAGTTAACCGCACTAGATCCATAATTTTCAGAGGAGCAGAGGAGCACTCATAGAGCAATAATACGCCACATAAATCCTCTGTCTATAGTGAGCAGCAGAACGATTGTTTTGTTCCATAGTTCTAGTGCAATAATCCGCCATGCATGGGAATCTCTTTCTAATGAGGAACAGACCGGTGTTATTCCATAGTTCTACGATCCTCGCTATTCACTTACGTCCAATTTGCGGTCATGTTCGAGCGCACACGAACGTTAAACGTTGTTGACATGCAAACGTACCAGAAATAATAGCTTTTTCCATTGTCAGACTGGTGAATAACGACCATTTATCGTCGTCGTCAAGTTTCTGTCGGCCGGTCAGGCGGAACATTTTATCATCGATTTCCGTCTGTGTCCGGAAAGCTGCGTCATAAACGGCGTAGGGTATACCGTGTTTTAAGCACGGTCATCAGTAGTGGTATGTGTACGTGACTACGTGTCAACTGCGGATGACGGTTGTTCTTTATGGATCATTACTTGGGGAATATAGCAGTTGGCCTGCGTATACACGCTTGTTTATACAGCAACGAAGGCAAAATTCGCGATCCTCGGCTACGAAATAAGTAGGTCTACAGTCAGTGGTTAAAGTGGTTTGTGTGAGAAGTGGAAACTCCGAAGAAGAGATTTATTGGAACGCATGTGTTATCATGGTCACATTGCATGGTGAGTTGTGGGAACGCAAGCACAAAATTTCCAGAGCAGTGGGAACGTCGTTCCCGCAGTTCCCACACCACTTTAAACGCTGTGTATACAGTGGATGGTAAAGGAGGGAACAGGACTCCTACACTTAGCCTAACTTAGCCTCATAAGCTGAGAGAACTGAAATTCTAACGTTGGTCTTCGGCTTAAGAAACTCGTCTTCTTCTTTTCATAATTTATGGTGTCGATGACTTCTCTGCCCGAAGGAAGGTCCATTGGCTTTTTAGGCCACTTGGGGATGAGATGAGTGAGGTGGTTGCCCGTTGCCTTCCTCACAGACAATTGTGGGTCATCAACTTGTCCAGGGTCGTTACGCAGTGACTTGAGGTCGATTCCAACCTGCGACCCTCCGGTTACAAGGCACAGAAGATACCGCTACACCACCGCGCCCCATTTCTTTTCGTATACAGCATATGAAACTATGCATACTTACATCCATACATGACTCAATATATGTATATGCCTATGTATACGTATGCATGCATGAATACATACATACATACATACTCATGTAGGCTAACAATAGTTGTAATAATTATTATTAAACATACCTTTTTAATGCGCACAATTAGCACATCCTCAAAGGCGCGAGCAAGGACCCTGAACGATAGCAATGTACGA
>JACEVL010001056.1:12500-77500 GCA_020284085.1 Aporrectodea caliginosa
ATGATCTGTAACCGTTGAACTTTATTAACATGCAATAATAGAATGGAAATCAACTTCCATGGTCAATCCATAGTCAGTACTGAAGGAGCTAGATAATTATCAGTTCAGAATATATTACACATTTTCTAATTTGACGTCAATTGGAATCCCCGGCGATCCGAAAGACCTTGAACTTCTACGAAAACCAAAGAAGCAGACTTTTTAAGAGGAAGTGTTAGAGTAGAATTTAATTTATTAATTGGAATGTATGATGGATTAACTAGTTTACGCAGAGCAAGCTAGAGCAACCTAGTGACGGAAGTTTTGTGTCGAAGACTGCTGAGGTTCGTTTGGGGGCCTATCCATTAAGTGCAAAATCCGTATGGCATGTCGATAGTCGGTCTGGTTTAAAGCTGTTGAAGTGCATGGAATTCTGTATTTACTTCCAGTGATTGATTTCGTTCATATATTTTCTTAATTAGAATATCAGCCGATATCTGTCTCTGTCTCTGTCTCTGTCTCTGTCTCTGTCTCTGTCTCTGGCTCTGGCTCTCTGTCTCTGTCTCTGTCTCTGTCTCTGTCTCTGTCTCTGTCTCTCTCTCTCTCTGTCTCTCTATCTCTGTCTCTGTCTCTGTCTGTCTGTCTGTCTGTCTGTCTCTCTCTCTCGTCTCTCTCGGGCTTTCTTGCTTTCTATTTCTCTCTCAAGCTCGAAGTCTCTCTCATTTTTTCTAACACATGCCTATACACATGTATACATATACGGATACATGTATGTTTCTCTGCCAATTCCTCTGTCTCCTGCTGCCTCTCTCTTTCTCTTGCAGTATCTGTCTTTTTCTTGCTGTCTTTCTCTTCCTGATCGGCTCTCTTGCTCTCTGTCTAAGTCCTTCTCAGTGTTGTACAAATGCATGTCTGTCTGCCTGTCTGTCTGTCTGCCTGCTTGGCTGCTAATATGCATGTCTTTTTCTTAAATGTATCTGTTTCTGTCTCTTGCTGTCTGAATCTCAAAGTTCAGGTGCTTCAGTTCTCAAAGTTCAGGTGCTTCTGTTTCGTTTTTAACATTCCTCTGTCCGTCTCTGTCTGTCTGCTTGTTTGTCTGATTGCATGTATGTATGTATGAATGTATGCATGCATGCATGCATGTATGTCTTCCGGTCTCTAAATCCAGTCTCTTTGTCTGTCTGTCTCTTTACACATGGCTCTGTCTTTTCTTCTGTCTGACTGTCTGGGCCAGTCTGGCTGTCTGTCTTTCTATCCCAGCCTACGCTCGAGATCTATGTCCACATCCTTAGGTTCCCTGAGTCTGGTTTTGTCCCTTTCTTTAACTCTATCGTTGTCTCTCCCAGTCTGTATGTCTCGCTCTCTGTTTGCATGTCTCTGCCTCTCTTTCTGACACTTCTTAAGGTCACTATACAGGATATTTGCACAGCGGTTGGCGCCCCTTAGATGGTCCACACGTTCGTCGAGTCCACACCATTAGACGGACCGTCACGGACACAGTGTGCTATTCCTACAAAAGCCTTTCTCAATAAGAGCCGTTGATGGTATGGAAAAGGTTCCGAGTCAATGTTTGTAGACTGCCAGGCAAACTTGAGAACAACGCACTCAGAACGTTCGCTCACTGATATTAGTTGACTCTTCTCTGCTGGCCATGAAATTGCCTCGAAGTAAAAACTGCTTTCACGCTTTATTCTCACTTCATGGATCTGCTAGAACGGTGCATTGGAGCGGCTTTCAAATGCCCTGATATCATCATCATCATCATCATCATCATCATCATCATCATCATCATCATCATCATCATCATCATCGTCATCGTCATCGTCATCGTCATCGTCATCATCATCATCATCATCATCATCATCATCAAACATTGACTCGGAACCTTTTCCATACCATCAAGGCTCATCATCATCATCATCATCATCATCATCATCATCGTCGTCGTCATCATCATCATCATCTCTCTTTTACATACATATGTATATATAGATAGATGATAGATAGATAGATAGATAGATAGATAGATAGATAGATAGATAGAGATAGATAGATAGATAGATAGATAGATAGATAGATAGATAGATAGATAGATAGATAGATAGATAGATAGATAGATAGATAGATAGATAGATAGATAGATAGATAGATAGATAGATAGATAGATAGATAGATAGATAGACAGATAGACAGACAGACAGACAGACAGACAGACAGACAGACAGACAGATAGATAGATAGATAGATAGAAGCAGGCATATTATAGGCAAACAGGAATTGGCATTAAAGTCCAGTTTTTGTGCCACTGAATGGCATATCGATCGGCCTCGTTTTATGAATGGCGTAATATTGCACTTCTTCCGCACTTGTCGACCGTTGCAGGTGCGTCGATATTGATCAGTCTGGCTTCTTTTCACTAATTTTTTCAGAGGTTTGCATTGTACGAAGCAGAAACGGATGGCCGATTAGAATTCGTTGTTCTACATGTATGCGTGGGACAGCCACAGGTGACTCCTACAGTTTTATGTGCATTGCTTAATTTTTGACGAAACTCCGGGTCAAAATGACATTCAGCATCACATAGACTAACACAGCGAGCGTCCCTGGTTAGTTCGTTCTTGAGGTGGCGCTATATAAATTTCCGATTACAATTACAATAGTTGGCCTGTGGTGCGAAGCATTTGTTCAAAATTTGACCTAAAATTTTGAAACTAAATAATTGTAATGAAGTTACTTCTTAAAGGTTTAAAATATATATGTTCAACGAAATAAGAATCCTTAAAATTGAGAAATGACTAGCTGTCAGTTTTTAGGGCCAATGAGCGACTCTAATTAATGAGCGAATCTAATTAAAACTCCAAAAAAAAATGCTGTTGGCGGTGTAGCTTTATTGTTCATATTTTAGAAATCAATTCAATATGCAAACGCGTAGACTATGCCGATGAATGCTCAGCTGTTAGCTATTCGTTAGTTGAACTCATTTTAAAAGACATTGAATGTCTTCTTCACGAATCGATAGATGTACGTGGATGGCTAGATGAATAGATGGATCGATAGACGCATGGATGGTTGGATGGATGATAGATGTATGGATGGATGATGGATATATGGATGGATGATGGATGGAAAGCAGAGACGAATGGAATGACAGGAATTCCTTGGCTAAAAGACACATCTATTATATACAAAATCACATTGAATTGAACGACTCAATGAATTATTAAAAGGACTGACAGGAAAGTTGGTGTGAGACACACACACACACACACACACACACACACACACACACACACACACACACACACACACACACACACACACACACACACACACACACACACACACACACACACACACACACACACACACACACACACACACACACACACACACACACACACACACACACACACACACACACACACACACACACACACACACACACACACACACACACACACACACACACACACACACACACACACACACACACACACACACACACACACACACACACACACACACACACACACACATATATATATATATATATATATATATGTCTCACACACCAACTATCCTGTCAACTTTTTGCCTGTCACATATATATGTACACGTTGCTATAAGGCTCGTTTTTGCTTGCCCTGTATATATATATATGTATGTATGTATGTCTGCCCTATAATATATATAAATAGGGCAGGCAAAAAAGAACCTTACAGCAACGTATTGAGTTTCCTGGGAACGGAAGACAAAAGCCGACGCTGCGTCACGTCGAGCGAGACAAGAGCGTCTTCGTGGAGAGAGACCCCGACCGTGAACCGCACTGCCACTAGATGTCGTGTCGAATTACTATAAGGCAGCAAGGGACACGTTTCCCCTTCAGCGGGATGAATGGAACCGGGATTGGAAGAGAGTAGCGGAAGACGTGAGACATGCGGAAGGTTAGTCTTATTATAGTATCATGACCATCGGACAGGCAGATCGCAAAATAAGAATACGTCAGAGAAAAAATGCTACGCTATATAAATTAGTACAGACATTATTTCATTATCGGTGGATGACATCTGACGAGCAATGGGAAGCAGATACAGTGATTCAATTTAAGAGTGTATATACCGAGGGCAACACGTCCACATTTATCGACAGAATGATGATGATAATTCGATGTTGATTCGTCTCGTTACGTCGAGTTCTTTCCACGTGCAGACAAACAGACTGTGGGCTATGGATGGAACAAAGCAAGCAATTACGTGTAAACGTATGCACGTAGGCATCAAGGTATTCAAATGACGCTTTTCAAGAAACTCTCTCGAAGCGCATAATGATTGAACAGGTGCGACTGCTCGTAAGCACGTCCGGCGACGTGAGTCAAAGAATAAAGCATATTCAATGGAAACTATTGCAGGAGTAAATCAGGATGCATAACGTCGCCTCGTGGATTGAGCGTTTAACGACAGCTTATGACCTCCCTTTATAAAAAATCATTATAAATAAAACTAAATGAGACGATACCCAGATGGGATAAGGTGACATACAAACGAACACATAATAAATAAATATACAACTAACTAGTTACCCCGGTAATGCTATAGAAGCTGCATTCTGTCAGCCAGGTGTTCTGAATAAACTAAACTTGATTGATTGATTGATTGATTGATTGATTGATTGATTGATTGATGACAACAAAGCCCGTTGCCGTCGACATAAATTATTTTGGCATATTACAGCTCTTAATAAATTGACTTAACGTCGTCTCATCAGCTCCGATTTGCATTATATAGCGTGCTTTGTACATGTTCGTACGACGTACAGTGATCTTGTGATACGGAATGGAAGCAGGGCTTCCTCAGGAGGTATACGTTGTCTCCCTCGAGTTTTCCCCTCACCGTTCTATCGACCGAAAGCCTTATCCGTTGTTCGTAGGGTCAGTCCCCTCTTCTTTTCAGTCACCGATGTCACGTGATCAACTGACGACGACCCTCCTTTCTTTCTTCCGTCCGTCCGTCCGTCCGTCCGACCGTCCGTCAGTCTATCTGTTGCGCTATTCCAAATAATTTATTCCGACGGGTCTAATTTTCCACCGGAAACGTCTCTGGCCGCATCTCGCATTAGCAGAGCGCCACTTAGTGCAGAGACGTGGAATGAAATATGCCTCTACTTCCGGGTCAGCGATGCATGGAGGGCGAGCAGAGGGGTAGGAGCGATGCATGGAGGGCGAGCAGAGGGGTAGGAGCGATGAATGGAGGGCGAGCAGAGGGGTAGGAGCGATGCATGGAGGGCGAGCAGAGGGGTAGGAGCGATGCATGGAGGGCGAGCAGAGGGGTAGGAGCGATGCATGGAGGGCGAGCAGAGGGGTAGGAGCGATGCATGGAGACTAGTATGCAAAAGCGCAATCAAATGTTGCGACCCCCATATAGACTGCTGAAGAGGAGCATAGAAGAATGGAAAAGGTCTTTTTGTGATATTGTATTGTATTATTGCATTGTATTATTAATTAATTTTTCATTCATCTTCCGCAACTGATTCCAGAAATAATTGACAAAACAGAAATTAATATCCACATAAATAGAAACCTACCTAGAAGCTCCCAGCATGGCATGATGCCCCGTAAGTAGGTCTCAATTTACGACAAATACACATTAGTCTGTCTTTTCACCTGTGAAATTTTCTGGACGAATTACGCGGAACTGATGCAAAAAGGTCCAGCAGGTAGGATTGTAGTTCGAGGCAGTATCGGGCGGACAAGGAAACTGGACGAGAGGACTGGTTGACCATTCGAGGGGGAGCTCCACTGATGAGTTGTTTATTTTAAGTGGCGCTTTATAAATGTCAGATTACAATGACAATAACACTCCCTACGGTGATGGCTTAGCTTAAATTCCTGTAATGGGTTTCCATCGAAGGTCGTTTAACAACGCTGAGTTGAGTCGTCGATGTTTCAAGGGCATTGCAGCAGACAGTGCAACGTACTGATGTCTTTGCTTCCTGATGTAATAGTCTAATTGCAATGACATTTAGCCATCATACAAGCTAGCGCTTTTGTGAGATAGGTCTACTTTAAAATGCGTTATATGAAGTGTCATGATACATGAATGCATACATACAATACATACATGCACGCACGTACGTACATACATACATACATACATACATACATACATACATACATACATACATACATACATACATACATACATACATACATACATACATACATACATACATACATACATACATACATACATACATACATACATACATACATACATACATACATACATATATACATACATACATACATACATACATACATACATACATACATACATACATACATACATACATACATACATACATACATACATACATACATACATACATACATACATACATACATACATACATACATACATACATACATACATACATACATACATACATACATACATACATACATACATACATACATACATACATACATACATACATACATACATATACATACATACGTACATACATACATACATACATACATACATACATACATACATACATACATACACATACATACATACATACAGCGACGTATTTCTAGTCGTACACAGTGCTGCATTTCTTAGATAAAAAATGAGCCTATACCTATACTGAGTCAGAAAGGCCTAAATTAAGTAAAATATTGTTTTTCTGTTATTTAAGAGTTACGTTTAAAATGTTATGTTTTGTGTAAAGGCCCGTGTGAAATGTGTTACACTAGAGGTTTCAGACGTTTGCAAAGTGAATAAGAGCAAGTAAGTAAGCCAGTCCTGAACTTCGCCAAAACATTTTAAGAACCGCTTTTGTCAAAAGATCTTTTCCGCTTTTCAGTTACTCAAATCACGTGTATAATATGATGACCTTTGCTGGCGTCTTCATCCTACCTTTTAGGATTTTAACAACGTTTCTTTTTCTATAACTTTAAAAAAATTAATTCCAGAGACTTTCATTCTATTAGTTGCTGGTATCCTTCAGTGGCGTAACGAGGGGGCAGGTGGGCGGCCGCCCCCGGGCGCAGGAGGGGGGGCGCAAAATTAGGCTTGTAACAATTTTTTGAAAGAAATCATGTATAAAATAGTGTAAAAATGTAAAAAAGTAACTATTATACATGACTTTTGATGTTTTTTCGCGGGAGGGGGGCGCGCAAAATGAGGATTCTGACGACGTAATTATTTTCTTCAGGAAAAAGACGGAAAAGCAAAAAAAGGTCATCAGAAATTTTGGCGGAAGGAAGAAAATTTTTTTTAAGGAAATTCTTGCCCCCGGGCGCGCGAACCCCTAGTTACGCCACTGGTATCCTTCGTCCAGATCAACTTAAGGGCGTGCCCTCAAATGTAAACGGGAGCCCTCGATCCACACTTGATGCTTTTCGTAATGTCTCTTATAAGTCAGTTTTTTATATGTAAGGCATAGATTCTGTTATTTGAAATTTACATGAAATCAACAGCAAATGCTCTGAATTTATGTTATCACAAGCTAGGACTGACTAAAATATCAAATATTATAATTTTGATATTATATCATTTTACCCAAAGCACACTGACTTTTCCCATCATTTACTCGCCTGTAAAATAATTTGTTAGGATTACATTAGGGTAAAGCTGAAGCGATAGTTCTCTGAGGATTTCATGGAAATGAACGGCAAAGAGAGAAAATGCTAATGCTGAAATGAGAGGCATTACGTAATGGTGCCGGAGGCTAAATGCTGAATTACTGCTTGAAACCGAAAACTCAAGTTTAATCTGCGGAATGCTGGGCTCGTGATAGGGTTTCACAACACCATGGAGAGAAACAGAAACTAATCTTGTGGAAGCCGCAGGGTTTCGCATCTTACTCGTGTAGTCTGGAAATGAGAGAAAGTACATAAAAATATCCCGACAGCAGTATAATCGAAGTATCACAAGCTCCGTTTATTGCTGCTATTTGTCCGAACACTCTTAAACGTTATCTGCCAGCAGCAAGTGTTCCTGCGGTATAGAGACGCCACTTGTGTCTGGTATAGACAATGGTTATGGTAATTGCAAATTTATATAGCGCCACTTCAAGATAGACTCATCGGAGGCGATCCCGACCTGACATATTGAAACCACGATCGAACAAAATGGTCTTGGACAGAGGCGCCTTTACAGAAAACGGGGCCATATAGGCGCACACATTTTTGGGGGCTCTTCTGAACTTGTAGACTGATGGTCTGAAACTATGGTGATGTGCAAAACCCACGAAGTTGAACTTGAAGCCGTTATTGAGTTTTATGGACACTGTAGGCCTAATTATGATTATTTATAGAAGCTATTTTGAAGCAATGTGAAGTTATTTGATAATGTAAATGCCAAATTGTAAAAATAGAAAAATAGGGAATATTTAAAATAGATAATTCATTCATTTGGGGCCCTCCGAGGGTTGGGGGCCCTAGGCGCGCGCCTAGTGCGCCTACTGGTAAACGCGCCTCTGGTCTTCGAGCGTTTGCAGAAAAGAGGCAAAGAGAGGCTGAGAAGTTCATGTCGTAGGTTAGAAAAGATAATCACCATGTCAGAAGACCTTCTCTCTGAGTAGTTGCCTTCGAAGGGAGCCGCATAAATTCCAGAAAAATTAAACGAATGAAGGAGTGAACGAAAGAATCGAGAACGAACGTACGAATTAGCGAACAAAGAAGCAAAGGACTAGGCTAAATAAACAGCAAGCGCACAGAAGTGTCCGAGTACAGACCACAAGAACTGCAATTCAACTAGACAACAAATATGTTCTGGTCATAGTAATTTTATGGAGTAGATAGCGACACAAATCACAATGGCGATCAAAAAAGCCTCAGGAGAAGCTAAACACAAGCAACTGACGATAAAGTAGACCATGAAAGGTTAATTCTTAAAATGACCTCACAGACATAATACCATCCGAATCATCATACTTATCATATAAATCGAAATTAGGTTGCTTGAAGTAGATTATAACGCTTTATGAAAAGAAGTTAAAGCCTGGAGCAATCCAAAATAAGAGAATCCTTAGGGACTTAGATAAATAATGTGCAAATAGAGAGAAGGATTACGCATACATACATCAGAAGGAAACATTTCGGCGAATAGGTCATAAGTTTGCGCTCCCTACAGAAATTCTCTTTCGCTGAACAGACATTGCATCATAAAAGTCAGATAAAATTTAAATGACTATCTAAGTCGTCTGCACTTCTTACTTACAAAATATTCCAAGTTTAAGGTCGAGTGCTGGTTTGTAATGTCACGTTATGTAATGCGATGTTCTGTAACGTGACGCAATGTGACGTACTGTGATTTCATGACATACAAACAATTGTTCGAGTGCTGTTTTGCAATGTCATGCAATACATTTCAATGTGATGTAGGCTATTGTGACGCAATATATTTTAATGTGATGCAATGGAATGTGCGTTGATGCATTTTGATGTAATGTAAACGTTTTGCACTAGTAGACCATCGGTTCTCGTGACTTGCAATAAGTCAAAGTTGAAAGTCGAGGGCTGGATTGAGATGTAAAGTTATATAATATAGTATGATATAGTATTTATTCTACCAATTGCTAAAGTCCTTTCTCTTTGGCCGTGGCTGGGATGGGAGCGCCTCTGAGTAGGCTTCTTGAAGTGGCGTTATATAAATTTTCGGAATGAATGAATGAATGAATAATATGCGATGCTATGGGATGTACCTAGATGCAGTAGGATGCAATGGTACGGTAGTCGATATTTAAGACAAAATAATGTCCATAAGTATCAGCCTAAATGACTCTAGAATTCTTTAAGAAAGAAAGTTAAGAAGGAGGCGGATGAAGCTGGAAACAGCTAAAAAAAATCTCAAATGACAGTCTGACGGTGTCTGCGTAGGGCTTGACATTCGCCAGTACGTGGAAAGTTTGGTCGTTAAACGATAAAGAATTCTCCGCAGTCGACTGCGCGATGTGGGATGAAGGATATTCATACCTGATAAATAATTTATTGGAAAATGAGCATACAGTCGCTATAGAAAAAGGTGCGCATTTGCAAATACATTTTTACTTCGAAGACTTTGAGTTGCTGCTACTTTACTGAGGTCCGTCCGATCGCAGACAACAAGTCGGCCTAAGTATAGAGGCCGGTGTGGTGACAATTCAGGTCCTGCAGAAAACATGTCTGAGACATACTGCGATTGGTTCACGTGACCAGGACGTGGACATTTTCTAAAAATAGAATTTTTATGTCGACGTCTTTGCGGCACCATCGTTTGTCAAAATCATGTTTTGCAATTTAGAAGGCATTTGCCTTAATTATCAATTCAGACTGATTACTTTTATTTTTTAAATATTAAATACTATTTCCTTTCAAATGTTGTTATTTAGTCGACAGGATGCTAATTCAAATCCCACCTGAATTCAGAAATTTCTCAGTTCCCCCACCATCATTGCCAATCACCCGCCATCATCTGCCTCAGGCTCCTCTAACTATCACTTCTCGGACTTTCTCACCTGTCCAAGAATTCATACCCCGACTCATCAGATCCTCCACCTTTCTAGTCTAGACCTAAACGACACCCACCTTAACAGCTACTCTGCCCCTCTGACCATTTGGCAACCGGACTAGGACCTCTTTCTGACCACCGTTTGCTTTCTGACCTCCGATGCGTAGATATACATATTGCCCACAAGGAGTAGCCGTCGGTGAGTCACCGTGAGTGAAACGACTCGACGAAGCGCTTGTGAAAAAGCTGGTTCCCTGCGCTTGTCTTCGAGTTGCGCGTTAGAAGTTTAGAGTTTACGATTACTATTGCGATTTAAAATTCGCGTCACTATTTTGTGACGGAATAGGCGGCGTCGGAACCGTTTTCGCCTCGGAATCGATCTGACACCACACGGGACACTTTCCAAACAGTCACAACAGGTTAACTTCTTTACAGGTCGATTGATCCAAAATGGCGCCCGGATTTCGCGTAAAAAAGAGTTTATTAGTTATTTTGTTGTCAGAGGGCCTCTGTAAATCTGCTTTAGGTCCGCCCAGAATCTTAATTCTCGGCGGCAGGTTGACGATCAGAGGCATAATGAAGTGGTATTGAACGACGAGAGGCCGTAAGCTCCCAAGGCGTGACTGCAGGCCGCTCCACCGGACGACACGTTTCCAAAAATGTCACGCTTTATTTCTCGAACGCGGTCGTTTCATTTGCAATAGATCGTTTTCTTGTTCTGGGCGGTTTTTATGGTGTGGTATGGGTGTGGTTTACCACTCGACACCGTCGTTTTGTCAACGTGCCATAAAAATAATCAGATACATACATACCTACACACATCTGTTTCCACGCTCTTATCTTTCCCACGCAATGCCATACGTCCTTGCACGTCTCTTTTATTTCCTAAATTACGGGATACCTTCCTCCTCAGTCGATTTTATGACCTCTGTCAACTCTGATCATTTCGCCGTTTGTCAACTGGTTTTTGAGTTAGTCCGATGGTAAGTTGGTTCTTGAGTAAGTTGGTTCGATGGTGAGTTGGCTCGGTGGTGAGTTGGTTTGATGGTGAGTTGGCTCGGTGGTGAGTTCGTTTGATGGTGAGTTGGTTTGATGGTGAGTTGGCTCGGTGGTGAGTTGGTTTGATGGTGAGTTGGTTCGGTGGTGAGTTCGTTTGATGGTGAGTTGGTTTGATGGTGAGTTGGCTCGGTGGTGAGTTGGTTTGATGGTGAGTTGGTTCGGTGGTGAGTTCGTTTGATGGTGAGTTGGTTCGGTGGTGAGTTGGTTCGGTGGTGAGTTCGTTTGATGGTGAGTTGGCTCGGTGGTGAGTTGGTTTGATGGTGAGTTGGCTCGGTGGTGAGTTGGTTCGATGTTGAATTGGTTCGATGGTTAGTTGGTTCGATGGTGAGTTGGTTCTATGCCTCCATGGTGAGTCGATCCTTGAGCGAGTTGGTTCGAGGGTAAGTTGGTTCTTCACTGAATTGTTTTAATGGTAAGTTGGTCCTTCAGTGAATTGGTTTAGTGGTGAATTGGTAGGCCTACGTGAGTTGGTCTTATGGTGAGTTGGTCTTATGGTGAGTTGGTACGTTAGTGAGTTGGTCTGGAGGTACTTTGATCCTATGGTCCATTTTCCATCTGTTTCCGCTTCTGCTCTCCTGAGATTTAATGGCGGCACTGTCCTTCCACCTTTGCCCTCTCTCCAGTCATTCATCAAAGCCACATGAAAGTTCTTCGTGCATTGCAGCCATTGACTATAAGGAGTTGCGTGCCTCCCTTACTTCTCCTTCGTTTCCTCTCCTCCCTTCCTCTTCCCATCTTCCTCTTGTTCATCCACCTTCTGCTAGTTGTTCTATCCAGTCCTTTCTTCTCCGTTTTCTCCTCTTTCTTCCCCTCTTACTTCTCTTCTTTTCCCTTCTCATGCTTCTTTTCCTCTGCTCTTCTTTCACTACTTTCTACTGCTTCTCAGTCCTGATGTCCTTTTCCTTCGTCCTGTTTCTACTCGTGTTCTTCCTCCTCCATCTCCTTCTCTTCCTCCATTTTAATACCTTTTCCATTCTTTCTCTTTTCTTCCTTCTCCTTCTCCTCATTCTTTTCTTTCTCCTTCCGTTCCTCCACGTCTTCCCCTTCCTCTTCCTTTTCTTCTTCTTCCTCCTCCTCCTCCTCTTCTTCTTTTTTCTTTCTGTTTGTTTCTTCCTACTCCTTCTCCTTCTATCTTCCTATACTCCTCCTCCTTGTTCCTTTCCTCCCGCATTCATTTCTTTCTCCTCTTTCCTCCTCCTGCTCCTCATTTCCCTTCTTATCTCTTCCCATTCTTCGTCTTTATCTTATTCTTCGTCTTTATCTTTTTCTTCCTCTCTTTCCGCCTCCTTTTTAAAATTCTCCTTCTCCTAGTTCTCCTCCTTTTTCTCCTTCCTGCTCTCGTCCTCTATGTTTTCCCCACTATTTATCGTCCTCCTCCTCATTTTCCTCCTACTCCTGCTCCTGCTCCAGCTCCTTCTCCTCCTCCTCCTCCTCCTCCTCCTCTTCTTCATCCTCCTTCTCCTGACCCTCATTAATTCTCGCCCTCACCGTCCGCTGCCATGCATTTGTCGCTGTCTTGAGCAGCGGCTCCATCCCGGCCCTTAGACCGCGTCGGCCGACCGTCGCCTCTTGGCCTGCATCGCTTCGTCCGTCAGTCGCCTTGCCTCGCAGGTCTCGACTTCCGCGGCCGAGCGGTCGATGATCGCAGAAAGACTCCGATCTCCCACGAGAGTCCTTCGTCGCGCCAATTTGGAGTCCTTATTCTACGGCGCCAACGCACAAACGAAAAAATCAGCAGCTGACGGAAAATTCTTAACTGGCGTTGGGCGGAAAAGGCTTCAAATATCCTACACATTCCGGTAAGAATATTACGTTAATATAATTATATCTTCGTTTGATAGAACAGACTGACAAACCGCTGCGACTTATACTCGAGTGTCAACTTATAATCGCAAGAATAAATAGCAAGAATAATAAGTAAGAATATTAGGTTCATATAATTATATACATGTATATGTATATATCCCCGTTTAGTAGAACAGGGTGACAAATCGCTGCGACTTATACTCGAGTGTCGACTTATACTCGAGTCTTTTAGTAGCAGAAATAATTAGTAAGAATATTACGTTCATATATAATAATATGTATATATAATTATATATGAAGGTAATATTCTTACTATATATTCGTTTAACAGAACAGACTGACAAACCGCTGCGACTTATACTCGAGTGCGACTTATACTCGAGTCTTTAAGTAGTGGCGCATTACAAGCGTACGACTTTATGATGCACGAGTTTCATACTTAGCCAAACTCCACTTGAATGTCCACACAGCAGGCTTGGAGTTTTTAGTAATACGATAGATTAAGATATTGGTTTCTGTAAGCTAATATAGCCTATCGCTGCGAATGTGTAATTTGTAATGTCGTCTGATATCATGAAATCTTACTTTGGAATGTCATACAATATAGGCCTACCATATTGCGTTTTGTAATTTCATATGATATTATCATATTGCAGTTTGATATCGTAATAGTTTTCAATTTCGTATGATGTTACGATAATACTGTTCTCAATTTCGCGTGATATTACGATATTACATTTTTAAATTTTGCGGTATTCTATGATATTATAATAACATCATCACTCACTCCCTCCAGTGAGCAAGCCAGTAGACTGATTTTTGAGGTGCCTTGCCACCCGACACGAGGGTGCGTCTGTAAATTGATGTACGAAGGAACCTCCCCGTTGTGTAGACGACCAGCTGCGTTTGACAGACGACCGAGGTCTACTGGGTCCATGCGGCCATTGACAAAGACGGACGGACCTTCGTCGGCTGAGGGCTGCATGCCCGTGACATTCCTTAGAAAGACGACGGTCGAAAGGCATAAATCCTGCCAACCCTCTCGTCCCTCAGCTTTCATGTATATCCATTAACCAAGCGAAGACATTCGACTACCAGTGACCACTACAAGCATTAACCTTGACCATAGCATACTAGGCTACTAACCTGAAGAAAAGACCGAAATTTAGACGCAAGAATTGATGTTGGGAAAGGTACAACTGCAATTGGTGCAGTAAGATGCACTAAACTACACTTGGAGCAGTAATCGTAATCGTAATCAAGCATTTATATAGCGACACTCAAAAACAGAGGCGCTCCCGACCTGGGCCAGTCTCTTCACTGGTAAAGAGAGGGTTTCAGGCGCTTGCGGAACTGGTCAAAAGAAATAGAAAAAGGTCAGTCCTGAGGGACTGAGGTAACTGTGATGGAAATTGTACCGTTATCTGGTGCCTCGTCGAGAAAACTCAGAGGTGCGCCCGACTTGACAACGCAATCTTAAGATTTAATAGAATGATAATCGCTTTTGAAATGCCATTTACGTCAAGGTCATAATGTCAGAGCATGCAGTGCTTCATCATCATCATCATCATCATCATCATCATCATCATCATCATCATCATCATCATCATCATCATCATCATCATCATCATCATCATCATCATATTCATCATCATAGTTATCATCATCATCATCATCATCATCATCATCATCATCATCATCATCATCATCATCATCATCATCATCATCATCATCACCATCACCACCATCACCATCACCATCATCATCATCATCATCATCATCATCATCATCATCATCATCATCATCACCACCACCACCACCACCACCACCACCACCACCACCACCACCACCACCACCACCACCACCACCACCACCACCACCACCACCACCACCACCACCACCACCACCACCATCATCACCATCATCATCAGTTCCTGGTGCCAGCCACTTGGCGGCGATGTGTACGAATAAATGATCTCCATTGTCCTCGGTTATTTGTCATTTATACAGTGCTTGAAAACATATTACAACTGCTACTGCGCTAAATCTGTATCTATCTATAGATGTGGCTATTTGTTCGTCACATTTCCGTTCCTTTCATTGTATATTGCCTTTCATCGCATTGCAATACGTCAGATCACATTTGATCACATTAGGCTATATCGTATTGAATCGGACTGAATGGAATTACCTAACATTACATTGCATCACATAACACGTACTGCATCGCGTCACATCTCACTGCATAACATCCAGTGGAGGCGCCAGGATTTCAGGTCTGGGGGGCTAAAGCTCCAAGCCCTTCCCTTTTGTCCCCTCCTCCCTGTGATTTGCAGTTATTTCCCACTTTTTGGGGGCTGAGCCGCAGTTAGGGGGCTAAGCACCCCTATCCCCCTGGCGCCGCCCCTGATAACATCGCATTACTTTGTACAATTGGGGGTTTCTTGCTCTCTGAAAAAAATTAGTAAGTTCATTGCGGTCAGAGAACTGAGTCGTTAATTAGCTGTTCAGGTTTTATGCTCTGTCGCATCGTTCTCAGAACCATTTCGAAAATCCCTTTGGCAGGAAGTCATCTGGTAAGACTATGCGGCTTTTCTGAACAATACCCAGAATCAGCGCTCACCCTCATCTTTTATCTTTACAGCTCCAAAAACATTCCAAATTGCTCACAACAACCTTCTGTCGGGGGTTCAACGGTAACGTAGTCGAGCGACATTGTTCAGCGCTGAGATAATTAATAGGCAACGTTGAGTACATTTCGCTGTGTGGATATATCGAGCGCTAATCGGTAGCGCTGAATCGTTGGTTAAGCGCTGAATAAATGGCCTAGCGACCATGCGATGATGTCAGCTTTGGCAATGTCAAAGACAGGCAATGTCTTAACACTAATGACCGGGTCTAGAAAGCGACCTCTGTCTCTGCCGCCATACATTAATTTCGTCGTCTGCCAAATGACCACGCGCGCGTCCACGGCGTCACTTCGGTCGTCATGACGACGCAGACGAACTGGGCGATTTGCGCAGATCGTATATCGTGTATTCCTCCGCCTTGAAAAATTGGCGGTCAGGGCGAAGAAGAAAACCAGAACAGAAGTCTAGGAATAGATAGGATAGATAAGTTGATAGGTAGTATAGATGGGTCAATAGATAGATGAAATGGGTCAATAGATAATACAGATGGGTCAACAGGTAGGATAGATAGGTCAATAGTCGACCTAGTCGTTTTTCTATAGCAACCGTACATGCAATACATATACATTATGGCTATAGATTTAGCGGCTTCGAATTCGTTATACCCACCAAACCCATAGAAAACATAGAAGCCTGATATCTTATGACTGACGACTTATGAAGATCGTTTGTATCGTTGTTTAACGTCACAAGGGCCACACAGCGGCAAAATTGTAACTATAAAAATCTTTATCGGATAAATGAAAAATTCTCCAATTTTATGCCCAAGACTTAAATGCGTATCACATGGAAAATATCGAGGCTTACTTGCGTTACGCACCGCTTGGAAACTGAAGCTATAGATCACGCTCATGACATACAAACGGAAATTAAAACCATTAAGCGAATTCTTCGTGGGCAAACTTTTGAGCATAAATTTTCTAAATTGAAATCGACTTTAATTATTATATTTAAAGCCTGCTGCCTGCTCTTCAGCAGCAATTTATTGAACCCAGTGCACTTTGAGATTGAGTGGTTCGAGAGTGACCGAGTTGCACTTTAAGACAAAGTTGTTCTTCCAGTTTTCATCCACTGAAACAGGTATGCGTCTGAAGACCTAGAGATAGTCTACAGATATGGCTAACAGTGTAGTCTACGACATTAGGTTAGAACAGCAGGAAATAGAGTTAAGAGAATGTATTTTGCAGATTATGGCTAACAGTGTAGTCTACGACATTAGGTTAGAACAGCAGGAAGTAGAGCTAAGAGAATATACCTTACAGCCAGACACTCTTGCCTTATGAGCCGAGTTGGTTGTGTCTTTTAACTGCAGGGTATTCTTCCTTTGACACAGTTGGTTCGACTGCACGCTATAGCCTGTATACAGAATCCGCTAATAGAGACTTTTCCCTTATTAATAATAATATTTTCGTTTATTGAAACAATCCGGTTGACAAACGCAACCGGTTACAGTGTACAGTTATGCAATTGAAACAATTCACAAGAACACAAATGACAGAAGACATAAATCTTAACTACTAACAGAACAGACAGCCTGCAATACACAGCGCTAATAGCAGCCTACAAAGCATGTCCGTCTACGGAACTCGATCTCGGTACCTCTCGCTCTCTATGCCAGTGTGTTATCCAATGCGCTATCGGGCAATTAAAGCATTGTATTTTGCAGACAAACTTTCTGATCCTAGCGGACATGAATTTGGTTGGTGGATGGAGCAGCCGCTCTATTAAATAAATCTCTGGATACGTAGGCGAGATATTGGCGTTTTGCCATATTATAGTTGTGCATTGCATTCTAAGAGGTCGAACATAAAACGAGTTATGGCCAATGAAAACAGCTCAAACAAATACAATCATATCAACTGAAATGGTATGAGAAGTGCAGAAAGAGTTACGAGAACGATCACACAATGGGCATGCGCGCTTACAGCCAGGCACAAAGAGACGCTACAGTAAGTGTCTGGATAGATACATACATACACAATGCATAAATACATGCATGCATGCATTCATACATACGTACATACGTATATACATACATACTTGCATACATACATATATGCATATACATACATAAATACATACATAAATACATACATAAATACATACATACATGCATACATAAATATATATGCGTACATACACACTAGGGTGCCACTCAAAAATAATTTTTTTATTTTCATCTTCCCACCCAGGCACCCACCAAATGTGTTCCTAATGTTAAAATAGATATGCTCACAAAATTTAGATGCATTCTAATAATATTTACTGGTAGCTCAACACTGATGAAGTTTTACAATAATTATGTGGCATTTTTCCGATATTGCCGTATACTGTCAATTTCAACACCAGAAGTCAGAAGACTCAGAATCTTGTCAAAATGCTCAAAAAGGAGGTCAATGGCTGTTGCTAATTACTGTAGAATTCCAAAAGTTACTAATACTGTTACAGTAGTGTGTATTGTGCGTGACTGTGTGTAATAATCAGCACATAGACATAGTACAATCAGTTTCACACTAACAATGACAGAAAATGTCAGAAATGTTAATCATTTTGTCTCTGCAGATACTGATGTTGTTGTTGCTGCACTAGATGTGGTAAATGTGAACTTGTTTGGATTTAGAAAGTCATGTCAGTGTTTCTCTATGACTTGCAGCAAGAACTGTTTCTGTCCCTCCTGATTTGTTAGGACTCCATTGAAACTCTGGATCAAAGCCACTCCGCGCTCGGTTTCACTGACAACTTCCAGACTTCTGACTTTCTGTTGGGCAGCAATGTAGTCGTTGTCATTGTCCCATGTATCTGGATTGTAGGCTAGGAAATGTTGTGGTATATCCAATGCTGTGAAAAGTTACCTGTTGTGTTATCACACAAAGTCAGATAGCTGCTTCTGATGAAGTGTTGTAGTTAAGGCAATACATTGAGGATAATCTATTGTTTTGACGTCTATCGCGGCAACCATGACAGACTTCACCTCTGCAGAAACTTCAGAGTCAAAGAAGGCAAGACCGACCAGAATTTCACTCACATGCCATATTAAGTGACCAGTGAATGACTTTACGGCAGCTTTAGCAACAGCATCGTGGGTCGTCTTGTAGCTGTCTAACTCACAGAGTAACTGAAGATCAGTCCTTGGAGCAGACGAAGCACATGCACATGCAAGCCAGACCTTCAGATAGACCTTCTGTACGAATGTGTCTAAGTGACCGAGAGCTGACAGTTCATGTGCAGTAAGACGGAATTGGGAGCGAAAAACGAAAATTTTCAAACTGTATATCAGCTACGCCATCCACCTAGCGGAGTGGAAGGGTCAGGGTGACTATGAACACTCACACTACCTGACTCGGACTCTACTCCGAGAAATAGGTGCAGAAGCTCTCGGTAATCGTCCTTTAACTGAAACTATGTAAGGTCCTGAGCACTGAATGAACTGTATGAGGTCATCCCGAACTAGATCTAAAGCCGATGCGATGGAATCTACCTTCAAAACACTTTCGTACTCTGATCGGTCAATCGAGCCCCCCTACTCACCAAATCTCTGAAACAACTGGATGTTTGGTCCACAAATTATCAAACACTTTTACTACCATTAGTTCCATGAAGTGATGCCTGCTAGCTAAGCTGACCAGATCATTGCCCAACTTTTCTTCCAAAAGTACACAGGCACCGACATGAACTATTGGCTGTTGCTAATATTCCCAATAAAAGCCAAAACCCCTATCATCACTCACTCATGAACTAAATAGCAAAATAATGAATAATCAAAGTTACATTATAATGAGTCACCTGTGGTTTTCAGTGAAGACTAGAGTGATATAATATATTCGTTTATTGGTAAGAAACAGGTAGACACACCGCTATCTGATACATAATAGTAGCCTAAAGTTCTGAAGTGATGCACAATTTAAGTAATTACTATGCTGCATTACTGGCACAGACACACATTAACAGTACTATGATTGATTATATTTATTCCAAATAATAACGAAATCAGTATGCAGCTCAGTAATGAGTATATAGTAGAAAAGAATATGAACAAGAACACCGTCACTGGTGAACAGTAACATTACAACAATACTGAGTTACTCACTCAGGATTTAATTTACTCTGGTGGAGAAAACTTTGAATAAAAAATACATTTAATCGCAACAAACGTGCATACCATAATATTAAAAATATGAGCACATTGAGCTACCAGTAAATATTAATATTTCTCAATGAAACTTAGCAAACTTACTATGCATCATAAAGAGAACAAAATGAGGGGGTGGGACCTTGAAAGTTCTGAAGTCTATTTTTTTGCATTACATTGAGTGGCACCCTAATACACACATACATACATACATACATAAATACATAAATACATACACACATGCATACATGCATAAATGCAAACATACACACATACATACATACATACATACATACATACATACATACATACATGCATACATACATACATACATACATACATACATACATACATACATACATGCATGCTGACTGAGTTTTTTATCGTGTCAAAGCGCCCTTGTAACGGCATGTGCCGTGTTACGGCGCTGTAGAAATTGTCGTATTCATCATCATCATCATCATCATACATACATACATGCACACATGTACACATACACAAGCTACCATGCCAGTGCACAGACAGTTGCAGACAAAGGTATCGAGACACAGGGACACATATAAAGAGACGCAGAAACGAACACACAAGCACAGACGTAGGCCAGAACCTCCTGCCTACAAGCGACAGTCGAATTGAACTCCATCTCTACTGCGTCACGTGAACTGGGTCTAATTTCAATTAAGTCGGTCAGCTGTGGGTCTACAAACCGCACAGAGGCGAACGAACTCCAACCACATTCACTTCATCATCCGTCTATATATAGAGTAGAAGAGAGAGGAGACATGCAAGACCTGCACACGATCAAAGAAGATTACAGTTGGTTTATCGGATCCCAGAGAAGCCATGGCAGAACCATGAGCCGAAAAGTTGACACCAAATCGATGATCGACCTGTGATAACCGACGCGAGTAGCGTCTCCGAACGAAGTCGTCATCAATCAAACTCTTCTTCAATTCTATCGACTGAATTGCGCCAAGATATAAAGTGCCCACAGGACGTGAATGCGGAAATGTATTACGTCGATGGAAAATGTAGGAAGAATGTAATTGAAGGCAACGTCATAGCGCCTTTCGTAATACTATTATTGCAGCTCTCATGTTTGTACAGTAGTTTCAGATTTGCGTTATAATTGACAGCTCTTCAACATTTTTGACGTTGATTAAATTTCTACGAGGACCGAGTCTCAAGGTTTTCCAGTGACGTGTATGCGTTTGGAGCATCACAGAAATCATGAAAGAAACGCTAAGTTTCGATAAGAAAAAAGATATGTTGCATAAAAATCGGTCGCAGAAACAAAAAAAAACACGAACGGAAAGGTACGAACAGAGAGAGAGAGAGAGAGAGAGAGAGAGAGAGAGAGAGAGAGAGACAGACAGACAGACAGACAGACAGACAGACAGACAGACAGACAGACAGACAGACAGACAGAGACAGAGACACAGACAGACAGACAGACAGAGAGAGACAGAGACAGAGACAGAGACAGAGGCAGAGACAGAGACAGAGACAGAGAGAGACAGACAGACAGAGAGAAGAGAGAGACAGAGACAGAGAGAGAGAAGCGGCAAAAATGGAAGAGGAGGCTATTTTATCAAAATTTCGAATGTTAGATTAAAAGTCAGGTGAGATAAAGTAAAATAAGATAATATTAGCTAAATTAAGGCAAGATAAAGTAAGAAAGACATTATATGGTTACGTTATGTGAGATATTCCTAATGTTAATTTATCATAAAAAAGCTAAAAGTAGCCCTTAGAGGTGTTGTCCAGGATTGAAGCAATTTTCGGCTGAAGTGCAAGCACAGCAGCAGTAAAAACCTTTGCACGTTTTCATTTCAAGACATCTAGTATATCACCTTTAGTACCTTACAAAAGCTGGTCTGACCAAGTGCTTCGTTTAAGAGAGTTTGAAAATTGACCCTCGTCAAACTGTCTGAAGAGCATGCTTATTCATTCATTCATTCATTCATTCATTCCAAAGATTTATATAGCGCCCCTTCAAGGTTACTACTCAGGAGCGCTCCCGACCCAACCCCGGCTGAAAAGGAAAACAAGAAGCCGTATTGAGTCGGTGTTTACACGCCGGGTATGGACCCTGAACAGTCCTACGTGCAGCGTTTCTGTGAGTAAACAAAAGGCGCTATATTAACTCTTCTGAAACGTATGCACGTGCAAAGGTTGTATCTCTACTTACAGGCTACATGGTCATCGATCGATTGACCTACTTTCACTTTGAAGTATCTAGTTAGCGACTGTATTCGTCGACTGTATCTTGCTTTGGCTGCGACCGCGTATAATCAACTTACCAGCGCTCGGAATTGGACTAATCGCTCGGATTCCTTGGTATGTTCGTGAATTGAGTCTGTTATTGGCATTGGTTGCATTGGTTGCATTGGTTGCATTGATCCGAGGAACGAGCGGGATTTGTCGGCCCATTCAGGGAAAACCAATGGAGACTTTATCCAGATACTTCTGGCCTCCTTTCCTCGTCTTTCCCAAGCAGACGCAGCAGCTGGTCCAAATGAATGAGTCGAGTTGGTGATTGTTTCTCTCTGCGTGTCCCAACTGTTCATCCATTGAAAGGACCTGGTATATTGATTTAGACCCAGCGTTTTATGTTACATCTAAGGGCCGATGCTACTGTAGTTAATTAAGCAAGAAAATAAGAACCAAATTAGTAATTAAAAGTGGTAGACTGAAAACAACAGAGTCACCGGCTCAACATGGTTTTCCATGGTAATCGTAATCGTAATATCCAAACTTCTAAAGAGCCACTTGAAAGATAAGCGCAGGGCAACAGTTTATTCATGAGCGCTGCGTCTAATCAGAGAGGTAGTCCAAGAGAGTAGTCCGAAGGAGGTCCGAGTCCGGTTTCCAGAGTTATAGAGGGTTCAGAGTAGCTGTTAAGGTGGATGTCGTTTGGGTCGAGACTTGGAATGTAGATGATCAGTTGAGTCGGGGTAAGAGTTCTTGAAAAGAAGAAACTTTGTTTTGGAGTGGAAAGCCATGGGGGGTGATGCATAGAGGAGTTTGAGACAGATGCTGGTGAGTGATTGGCGATGACAGTGCAGGAACCGAAAAGTGCGGAATTCAGGTAAACCTACTTTAAAAGCCACGAGCCAGCTAATAAAATAAAATGAGTAGTTAAGAGCGCTATGACATTCATCTTTAGAAATTTCGTTTATTTGTGGGAGCAGTGAATGAGGTTCTTTGATTTAGCACCAAACAAAGCGATTCGGGGACACGGGTATAAATTAGGCTGTTTAAGAAACCGAAAGGGCATAATTCTTTTGTGCAAGAGCTGTAGACTTGTGGAATGGTTTGGACTTACGATGGTAGTAGGCCTACTGTCTCAGTGGACACTATCACAGCTTTTAAGAGGAAGCAAAGGGAGATAGGCTAATAAACATTGCAGGTTAACTTGCAGCAGTTCTAACGTAGACAACACGTCTTCTGAACCACTTGAATACTTTTTATGTTATGTTATTTTGTAATCCCTGACTTTCTCCATATCCTCTTTATCCATTTTTTTGATGCCGAAGCCTTTAATCTATTCGTGTCTATTATTAATTCAAACTGGCACACCGCAGTATGAACGGTTGATCACAAGTGATTACAGGAGTAGAATTTAACTGTATGGCAGCCATGCAAGGCGCCATCTGTCCTACTGCTGATTTTACCAACGCAACGTAACGAATGGAAGTAAACCTTTGAGAGGGTAGCGGGAGTCGATCTTGCGTCCATGCTAATCTTCTGCTCTTCGTCCCGGAGTTTTACCATTACCCTAAACCCCTTCCCTCTGGGCCTAGCAAATTAATGGTGCAATAAGGATGATCATTTGGTTCCATTAAACTTCGATGGATGTCGCTAAATGCAACGTGTACACCAGATGAGCTTAGGGAAAATTCGGCCGGCAAATAATTACTAGGAGACACGCTGTTCAGCTGCAACAATAGCAACAGGTTCGGGCAGCTGGTCTCGCTGTTGCAGTTCTACATAGTGCTGGCATGACTTATTCACGCTCGCCTAATTAATTAAGTAATGGCCAAATAAGCTTACTTCAGTAAGTGAACAGTGGACACAGATAGCGCTGTGTCACACAACATATACCCTTCATGCCAGCATGCCGTGAAAAGCATACGGATCCCATAAGTGCCCTAAAGAGGTTCCACGTCGGCTCCATGTGGACAAACAGGCAGAGTAACAATGTGCTCGAACTCCGCACTCTGGTGCATAGATGTACGAACAACTGCAGCTCATCACGCTACCTCGCAGACAAGAACAAACCGCTATCGGATGATCCCAACAGGTCGCGGCTGCGATCATCTAGGCCCGCTGATGTTTCTGTGGGTGTCACGACAATTCGTCTACCGACATTTCGTCTACAAAGTTATTTGATATTGTCACTTTAAAATGGAAGCTGCGTTGATAAAAAAAACTGTTTCCCTAATTGGAAGTGGGATTGTTGAAAACATTCCTGTGTTAAAACAGAAGCTGGATTGATCGAAATAATTTTTCCCGTAAATAGAAGCTGGATACCAAGCTGGATGCATGGATGACACTAAGTTTCCATTCAATAGAAGCTGGATTGATGAAAATAATCTTTTCAGTAATTAGAAGCTGGATTCCTGAGAATATAATTATAGCACGTTTTAGCGAAACTATAAGAAAGCGGCCTCTGTTGATTAGCCGTAATGGATAGCCTACAGATAGACTTGCAGACGAAGTGTCGTAGACGAAAAGTCTGTAGACGAGTTGTCGCGGAACCGTTTCTGTGCCAGTAACAAAAACTAAAACGGGTGATGGGGTCTTTCGGGTCGCTGGTCCACGTGCCTGGAACCGTCTTACTGCAACTATTCAGAAAACCAAAAGCATTTCTGTATTAAAAAACCTAGTCTATACTGGTATCCGTTGAATTGAGCGCGCACATTTCGCCGACCTTCATCTCAGCGACCTCAAATCGCCGCCGCGAAACTGAGCGCCGACACAATTCGGCGCCATCAAACACAGCGACTACACAATTCGCCGCCATTCATTTCAGCGCTGCTTTAATACTAAATACCGGGCGTAAACAACACGTGTTCTTGACTAGAACTTCAAAGCAAAATCAAAGCAAAATTGTTCTTAATAAGGCGGGGTTTGGCGGGTAAACTTGCGCTTTAGGGGTCCCGAGACTCCCGAATAATGACACCCATATTCGAGGGGAGTATGTATTATAATCAGCCTAGTTCAATGAAGAAGTTTAGCACTAATGGCGTCGTGAGGGTCGTTTAGGGTCAGGTTAAGCGTCGTGAGGGTCGGTTAGGGTCAGGGTTAGGGTTTGTGTTGTCATTAGAAAATCTTCAAAATCGGGACCCCTAAAGCGCAAGTTACAAAAATAAACTTTGACATTGTTATCATAAGAGTCGCTTAAATGAATGGCGGCGAATTGTGTAGTCGCTGTGTTTGATGGCGCCGAATTGTGTCGGCGCTCAGTTTCGCGGCGGCGAAAAAAAAAATGAAAATGCTAGTGTTGTTCAGGGATCGGGGGTTGGACCTGGATCCTACGTAGTTGGGTCGTCTGACCTTCATCCTAAAAACAGCTTTAATATTCTTGTCAAATATGCTGACGATACCTATTTATTAGTAGGATCATCTAATATTGGAACAGCTGCTGAAGAATATGATCATGTGGCATCCTGGGCAAAAACTAATAATTTGAAGTTAAATCCATCTAAGACTCGTGAAATAATTTTCTCTAAAAGGGGTTTTAAAGGGTCATCTATACCTATTGTTATCCAAGGTGCTGAAAGGGTTGACACTATTAGAGTGCTAGGGATTACCCTAAGTTCTGACTTGCGCATGACAAAGCATACTGAAAAAGTCCTTACCTCAAGTGCTACTTCTTTATACGCCCTCCGTGTTTTGAGAGATCACGGCATGTCTACTTACGCGTTGCACGATGTTGCTATGGCAACCACTGTGGCACACCTAATGTATGCCTCCCCTGCCTGGTGGGGTTATGCCAGTGAGAATGATAGGAACAAATTACAAAGTATGCTAAATAGGATGAAACGTAGAGGTTTCCTCTTATCTACTACCCCTAGCGTTGTAGATATGTCCCAAACTGCTGATTCTGGCTTATTTCGGGCTATTTGTGGGGATTCATGTCATGTTCTCCGAGGAATCTTCCCACCTACACAGCAAATCAAATATAACTTACGTCCTAGAATTCACAACTTTAACCTGCCAATCAATGATAAATGTAATTATATACCACGTATCTTGTTTAAAGATACATATTAATTAATTGTCCTATAATTATAATTACTTGTATATTTGTCTAGAATTATTAACGTTAGCCTGACTGTTTTAGCTAATTGTGTTACTTGTAACCTGTTGCGTTTTGTCAACTGGATTATTTTGAAATTAAACGAATATTGATTGATTGAATTGAGGTCGCTGAGATGAAGGTCGGCGAAATGTGCGCGCTCAATTCAACGTAAACCGTCTATACTGTACTTGCTATGTTATCCGGAGCATTAGAATGTGCGCTGATAGTTGACAGTTTTTATAAAGCATCTTAGAAGTAGCCTGCTACCGACGAATCGACGTATTTACAATTACAATTACAGCGAGGACTGCGCTGCATGGGCAATGACGAAGACGTAACAAGACATGGACGAAACGAGAAAAAAGCGATGTTTAGATCTGACAAAAGACCGACGCTAATAGAGAACAGTTTTCTCACGCATCGCCGATAAATAGCTGACGCTAGGAACTGGTTCTGGTGAAGATGCATGTATGTATGTATGTATGAGCACTTGTTATAGCGCCCCTTCAAGATTTCTACTCAGAGGCGCTCCCGACTACAGCGCGGGCACTGAATCGGAGTTTCACGCCGAAGCGCACGAGCAATTGCGAGTGAAGGACTTGCCCAGGGTCCCTACGCGGCGGCTTGAGGTGGATTCGAACCCACAACCCTCCGGCTGCAAGGCACCGAACATACCCCTACACCACCGCGCCCCACATGCCTATAGATGCCTATGACGACGCTGCCCACTATTTGCCAGGGCTGTTAATATCGCGATAAAGTATTGCAATACTTGGTATCGCCGATACTTTTTTCAGTATCGCAGCGAGTATCGCGATAGTTTTATTTTGTTGGTATCGCATGTGTATCGCCGATACTTTTTTAGCCTGTCGGCGATACTCGATACCAATACTTTTTTCCACTATAATTTAAATATTTTCTCATCCGCTTGAGTAAGTCGCGATCAAGAAATAGCGAGAAATAATTCTTTACGCTTCGAAAATTGCCTCTTTCTTTGAAAATAGCCTCTTTCTGCCATCTATGATCGTTCATGTGAAGGGAAAGAATATATATGTTACGTGATTTAACGTAAACTTACTTATCGAAAAGTATTGGCAAAAGTATTGGTATCGGTATTGTAATACTTTTAAGAAATAGTATTGGTATTGGTATTGCAATACTTTTATTGTGAAGTATAGGTATTGGTATTGCCAATACTTTTTTCCAGTATTGTTTTTCCAGTATGTGGCTAATTTAGCGATGACGCAATTTGTAGCAGTAGTAGTAGTTTCAGTTTAACGACACTGTATGATAACAAAGCTTATTAGCGTCGCCGTCCTCCTGTATCCAGGCTTGGAACTGGCACTGTCAGAGTGCAAACAGTGGCGGAGTTTGATGTGGCCGCAGTTTAATATAGACATGACGTAACTTCTGTGATCTCATGTTAGTTTAGCTGGCAATGACGCAATTTCTGTGGTCTCAATTTAATTAAGCGACCTGTAATGAACACGAATGCAGTGGCTATTTCCAGTCGTAATTAGGAGTCGTGTCACGAATCGGAAGATCTAGATGGCTACAAATAGTCTGGATTAAAGGTCCGTGAGTCCTCAGCTTACGCGAGAGTCAAAAAGACCCCAACGAGGATTGTTCCAACTTTCTCTTAAAATAATTTGCTGGTTCTTCATTTTCATCCGAGTCGAAAGAGCAATTTTTTAGTATAAAATTATTTGTGCAAAAATCTCTTCATCAGGATAATAAAACAGAAATGAGATTTTAGATTAATTTGAAAGATAATTATTTTCGCCAAACGAATAGGTTTTTGATGCATGGTAGCAAGAAAGCATCATTTTGAAAAATCGGATCTGCTGTATACTTTCCATTCCGGGAATATCATCAGATCGATATAAACTTATAATATATATATAATATATATAATTATAATATATATATAATAATATTATATATATATTATAATTATACCAGCTTATTCACAAGCTCTGATATATATATATATATATCAGTTTCTTCATTTTCAACCGAGTCGAAAGTGCAATCTTCTAGTATTAAATTATTTTTGCACAAATTTCGTCATCAGGATAATAAAACAGAAATTATTTAAACAGAATATATATATATATATATATATATATATATATATATATATATATATATATATATATATATCAGAGCTTGTGAATAAGCTGATGCCCTGCGTTGAGCCACAGAGTAGTGCGTTAGCAATTAGGGTTTACGATTATATCTTCTTCTTCCTGCTCTTTCTCCTCTTCCTCCTCTTCGTCCTCTTCCTCCATCTTCTTCTTCTTTTTCTTCTGTAAGCATCATAGAAGAGTTGCACCAGAAGAGAGACATTTAAACAGATAGAATTGCTGAAAGAAGTTGTCTGTCCTTGGTCAGGTTCGCACGTGTCTAATGATGCCAATCCTCTCATCAAATTTTTCTGGCGCCATCGTCAGTAATCATATCAATCATTTCGCACTAATTCTTTTCAAGGGCGCGAATAGCTGAAAACTTATCTAGGGTTGGCTGCAAATGGAGATATAAGCAAACAGCAAATGGCCTCTCGAAGCTTCGGTAGTAACTGTTCTAAACATTGTCCTCGAATATTCAGTTCAGTTTGCACTCCGCTTAGGCCTACATGTAGGTACAAGGCTCCGATAAATTGCTGAACTATATATAAATATGCATATAATATTATATGCATGCATACATACATACATACATACATACATACATACATACATACATACATACATACATACATACATACATACATACATACATACATACATACATACATACATACATACATACATACATACATACATACATACATACATACATACATACATACATACATACATACATACATACATACATACATACATGCATGCATGCATACATACATACATACATACATACATACATACATACATACATACATACATACATAAGCAGTAGGACAGATGGGCGCCTTGCAGGTTGCCATGCAGTTAAATTCAACATCTGTTAAACTTGTTATCATCTGTTACTTTCTGAGGCAGCCTAGTAGATGTGAAACTTGAATTCAATCATGAGCATTCAACAGACGTGTTTGAATTCTCTTGTGAGGTGAACGAAGCAAGGATTGATCAGATTACATGTTATCCTGAAGTTCATCTACACTTTGTGATGGTGCATTTGCATGATGAGGCTGCAGGCCTTCGCCAGGCACTCTAGGCATCCGTACGCCAACGTATAATCTCGATGTTAATTCTGTAGCTACGTCTTATAACTGGGCGAAAGAATCCATGAGGCAATCCACTTTGATGAACCGTAAAACTGGAGACTTCGTCTAATGATGGTATAGAACTGCTTGACAACATTTCCTGATTTAATTTAGATTTTTAAGCTATCTTTCCTCCGCCGTCAGCTTTCTAACTATGTTGAATCCAACTCCTTGCTACCTCTTGTTCAGTCTGGTTTCCGCCGCCTCCACTCCACTGAAACTGCTGTCCTTAAAGTTTATAATGATTATGATACTTGACTCTGGTCTACTCACTGCTCTCTTGTTGCCGGATTTCAGTGCTGCTTTTGATTGTGTCGACAACTCCATTCTCCTTCAAGTGCCTGAATCTCAATTTGGCACTATGGCCTCTGCCCTTCTCTTGGTTGCTAATTTCTTGACAAACCGATCAAACTCTGTGCGTTGGTCGTAATCGTAATCGTAATCGTAAACTCGATATTTCTACAGCGCCCACAAAAGCGAAGTCGCGGGAACCAGCTTATTCACAGGCGCTTAACCAAAACAGAATCGATAGGCAGGGGGTCAAAATCCAGAGAGTCAGGCAGGCAGACAGTCAGACGGCTAAGGTGGATGATGCTTAGAGTTGAAATGGCGAGGAAGGTGAGGGGAAGAGAAGGAATCGGGATAGGATTTGTGAAAAAGCAGTGTTTTCAGTTTTGAGTGGAAGACCTGTGGAGAGATAGCAAGAGGTGAGGTTTTGGTGAGTTCATAGGATGGATCGGATATTTGTCGTAGCACAGGCGGGAGTTTGTTCCAAAGAGGCGGGACAGCTATGGCTATGGAACGATTTGCAAATTTAAGCGATGAGGTGACGGAAGGGCGGAGCAGTGTGAGGGTGGAAGATGAACGGGTTGAACGAAGAGGTTGGACCGAGAACAACTGACGGAGATACGAGGGCTGAGAGGATTGAAGCGTATTGTAGGTGAGAGATAGGACTTTATATTCTATTCGTTCAAGAATTTTGAGCCAGTGGAGTGATTTCAAGACAGGTGTGATGTGGTGGTGTTTGGGGGTTTTGGTGACAGCACGGGCGAGGGCATTCTGAATGGCTTGGAGGCGATTAATTTGAGTGGTATCTATGTTGAGAAAGAGAGCATTGCAGTAATCTAATTTAGCGTGAACTATTGATGTGGCGATTGTTGATGAGGTTTTGAAGTCAAGCATAGGGCGAATTCTACGCAGGTCACGGATGTGCATGAAGCAAGAACGGGAAAGATGGGTGATGTGATCGGAAAAGCTAAGATTCTGGTCAAAAGTCACACCTAGGTTGCGGACAGGAGAATTTGCTATGAATGTGTGAGTGGATACAGAGTCAAGGCTGAGGGAAATAGAGGGATCTGGAATTTTCTTGAGTTGCTCACGGAGGCCTATAAGAATGAATTCAGTTTTAGAGGGGTTGAGGCACAACATGTTTGAAGTCATCCAGGAGGAGATTTGTTTTACCACAACAAGAAGATGATCTATGGAGTCGGCGAAGCTGCTGGGAGAGAATGAAATGAATAATTGGGTGTCGTCAGCGTATAGGTGATGGTCAACTGAGGATGCTTTGATGAGTGAGCTGAGTGGAGTAGTGTAAAGGATGAACAATAGGGGCCCAAGAACAGAACCTTGCGGAACACCACAGGTGAGAGGGCATGATTGCGATGAGGTTTCTGGTGTTTTAACAGAGAAAGAGCGGGAAGAGAGATAGGTCTGAATCCAGAGGAGAGCAGTGTCGGTAAAACCGAACCAGGTAGACAGTCTTTGGAGTAATATGTTGTGGTCAATGGTGTCGAAAGCTGCAGAAATATCAAGGAGGCACAGACAGGAGACTTGTTGATGAGAAATGGCAGAAACAAGTTTATTGTAGAGGCAAGTGAGAAGGGTTTCGGTTGAGTGCCGCTTGGTAAAACCAGACTGGTGCGGGTTAAGGAGTGAGTTTGAAGTCAGGTAATCATTTATCCGAGACAGGACTATGCGTTCGGTTAGTTTAGAGATGAATGACAGGTTGGAGACAGGTCGGTAGTTTGAAAGGATTTCTTTATCAAGTGATGGTTTCTTGAGAAGTGGAGTGACTAAAGAATGTTTGAAGAGGAGGGGAAAATTGCCAGTAGACAAGGAGAGGTTGATTATTTTGGTGATGATGGGAACGAGAATAGATGAGCAGTCTTTCAGTAAGGAGGTAGGTATAGGGTCAAGTTCACACTGCTTATTTGGAAGAGATTGTAACAGATGGGATATTTCAATCTCTGACGTTGGTTGGAAGACAGATAATGATGATCGAGGTGGGGAGGGTGGACGGTCGTGAGTGGTGGGAGGAGTATCTGGAGGTGAATCGATGGTGGTTTTTGAGAGTAGTGATTGAAGAGAGAGACGGAGGGTAGTAATTTTGCCAGAGAAGAAGGAACAAAACGACTCAGCTATTGAGGAAGGTGGAAGAGAGTTTGGAAGTGGGCTTGAGGAGTTCCGGTGGAGGAGTTGGTTAATAGTTTTCCAAAGAAGGCGAGGATTAGAAGAACGGGATTGAACTAGTGAGGAGTAAAACCTCTTTTTAGCCGTAGCCAGAAGGTGATGGTATTTATTTGTGGCTGATTTTAGGGTAGATAGAAGTTGAGGATCACGGGTTCGTTTGTAAGTGCGCTCAAGGCGTCGACGGAAAGCTTTGAAGGACTGGAGATATGAATTATACCAAGGGTTCTTGGAGTGGGAGCCGGATTTGGTGATAATAGGAGCGTGCTTGTCAAGGAGCATGGAGAGAGTGGTGTTGTAGGAAGACAGTAGGTCATCGAGAGAGGATGGAGGATTTAGGACGAGGTCTGAAGAGGAAAGATCTTGTGTGAAGGCTTCAATGTTTATGGAGCTGATGCGGCGGAATGAATGAGAGACGGGGTCAGGAAGTGGAACAGGAAGTATGTTGAGGCGTGTGAAGATAGGGTAATGATCGGAAGGTGTGTCAAAAGAGAAAGAGATATCGGGCGATAACTTTGAGACAGATGATGTGATGATGAGGTCAAGTGTATGGTTGTGACAATGGGTGGGGAAATTGACATGTTGAACTAGGTTAGTAGATGACAAGAGCGTGAGAAATTCTGAGGCAAATGAGTCAGAGGGATTATCTACATGTATGTTAAAATCCCCCGTGATCAGGAATTCATGAGGAGTAGTGGCAGCAGTGGAGAGTAAGGTTGTGAATTCTTGCAAGAAGACGGATGTAGGACTTGAGTATGAGGAGGAGGAAGGAGGGCGGTAGACATTGAAAATGGTTAGTATTGTGTTAGGGAGTTTTAGAGTAATTGAGGCGCATTCAAAGGAGCGAAAACAGTAGCCAGGTGAGTGAAGGACGGTGGAAGGTTCTCTAGTCAGAAACGCAATGCCCCCACCAGTGGTGTTCGTACCGGTTTGCGATTTTGGTCCTAGCACATCTAAGTACTTCTATCTTTGGTACGTACTTCTATCTTTGGTGTCCCTCAAGGTTCCATACTTGGCCCCCTTCTGTTCATCTTTTATACCTCTAACATTGTTCACATTGCCTTCAAACACGGCATCCTCATAATACATCTTCTCGCTGACGACACACAACTCTACATTAATCTTTCTGCCAAAAACATTTCTCTTAATAACCTGTTTTACCGAGATCCAATCATGGTGCGCATCTGTGAGCCTTAAACTTAATGCCTCCAAGACAGAACTTTGTCTGGTTTTACCGCCAATCGACGCCCAACTCACACTTACTACAAACTCCTCAATCACGGCCCAGATTGTTCCATCAAACCAGCTGATGTTGTCCGAGAACTTGATGTTCTCCTCGACATTCACTGTCAATGAGACATAAAATCTCTAAAACTAAATCCTGTCTTCCCATCTCAGACGTATAGAGCAAGTCAAGAAAAGCCGTAACGAAAGATGTCTCCGCACCCGAGTACACTGACAATTTATTGCTGCACTCAAAAGGTGATAATTATTTTCAAGTTGTGGAGATCTGGTGTTAGCTCTATAACGTACAGGAATAGCCACACTTGCATTTTATTGCTGCACTCGAAAGGTGATATTTTCAAGTTGTAAAATAGAGATCTAGTGTCAGCCCTATAGTGCTACTTCTTGCCATTCCCTCTCCATTACCTTTCCATCCCTGCGCGATTCCCTCCCTTCCAGCATCTTTCTTTATTCCGAAAACGCATCTATTCCCTCATCCGAAACATATACATCAATTATTCCCTGCATGCTCTCCTCTACGGGGACGATTGGCATGGCGGGTGTCTTTCACCGCCAACACGCTCTGCACACGGCCGAGTGGGGCCTGTCGTACGTTCGTGGTATCATAGTCTCAGGTGTTCCGGCTTTGTTCCGAGCAGAGCCGGGAATCTTTTCAGCGACGTTTCTTCCGCCGCTGCTGAGAATTCATTTCCATGTATCGGTTTCTGTGGACCTTCCGTCAGTAGCGTAATGGATGCGGGCATCGGAAGTGGAAACGCAGTCTGCTACACGTCGGCGTTGAAATATAACTCGTCACCAAGGACGAATTGGAGGGAATAGGAAGAGAGTTCCGTCATTTGGGATGTGCACCAGTAGTTCCTGTTGCTTGACGCCTGATTCTGAATGCCAAGCGGCAGACAATGGATTGGCTACATACAGCTCACAGTTACATTTGTCTAGTGTTTGGTATTTCCACTGATTCCTTTTAAGGGAATGCGAGTTTTAACGAGACTGCCTAGAACGACCATCGAGGAATGACTTTGTGCATTACGAAAACACGGCGCTATAGAAGTTTCTGTTTTGATCAGTTAGATTGCCATGTTAAGCGTCCTTGTGAGGGTATTAAAAGGCGCTTTACAAATACAATACAATACAATGCAATTAGACATTTATAACGCGCTTTCACAAGACAAGTCTTGCATGAGACCGCTTTGCGCTGTGTTCTTAGCCATAGTGTAATGACAATAGATGAGTTTCTAATTTTGATTTAAATTGAGTAGCAGATGAAAAAATAGCCGGATGCATACATATATGCATACACAGTATTACACACAAATACATAGGCCTACATGCGTACATAATCATACATACATACATATATGCATACAGACACACATGCATACATACACGGTGATTCAATAAAAAGTAAGCCAAACTTTATAAACAAATATTAAAACTTGAACTATATTTTATTAATAATATTTTCAAAATTAAAATATGCACAGACTTACTTTTTTATTTTATTGACTTCCGGTTTATATTTCCTACTCAAAAACGCAGACGATAACACGATAGAAAACATAAACAAGAAACTAGCAATTTCCGAAAAAATGCCTTTAGTAAAGAAGATTTACACAATGTCATGATAAAAGGTTTGAACATCCAAGAATTACAGCAGCCGTTAATTTCTACCAAAGTTTCCAGAAAAAACATTGGACCAGAAGCGGATTAGATAAATTGCTTCGAAAAATTAGCGTTACAGGGTCAGTCGACCGCGCGTCATTGGTAGTGGCAGACGAAGGTCAGCGCGCACTGAAGAAAACGTTGCCCTTGTCGACGATGCTGCTGCCCAATGGCGCCAGCGCCTCCAGGCTTGCGTGCAAGCAAAAGGAGGACATTTTGAACATCTTCTTTAATTAAACAATCAAACCATACTACTGAGAGTTTCTTCAAAAAAATATTTAATACTGTGTTCATGTTAGAAGTACTTATATGAAATATAAAGTTTGGCTTACTTTTTATTGAATCACAGTGTACATTATGCATACATACATACATACATACATACATACATACAAACATACATACATACATACATACATACATACATACATACATACATACATACATACATACATACATACATACATACATACATACATACATACATACATACATACATACATACATACATACATACATACATACATACATACATACATACATACATACATACATACATACATACATGCATATACAAGTTTTGTATTAGATTAAATAATGGCGCTTACTTACTTCGAGACACATTTATCCCTATATTGTATATAGACAAAAGTGTCTCCCAGTAGGGCTACATCTGCCACGTAATAATCATAATCAAAAGCCACACTTCTATAGCGCTGTTTTCATTACGCACAAAGGTGGGCTATCCAGTGACCCAAGTCAGTGACCTCACTAATTTCTGGTGAAAACAGACACGATTTCTCGGCCGACGTATTTCGCCCACTGAAACCTACTCTAATCCATCTTCGATTGGTTGAAACAGTGAAAAAGTCTGCGACTTCCTAGTTGCTGGAGAAGATTTATTCCAGTCATTCGTCGTGGCTTTGTGCAATATGCCTTCGACCGGAAGAGAGATGGTCGGCTGGGGAGAGGGTTAGGTCTGGTGCACGTGGAAGCAGGCGGACGAATAGAGATCGTGATCAAACGGACGGTTGAGTCCACCAGGTGTTCTAAAGTTCTAGCCGACAGTTTTTACTTCATTTTAAACCGTGGTCTGCACGAAATCAATCAACCTGCGAAGAGCAAGCTTCAGTTCACTGAGATTTAATCGCACATTTTATGTCGCTATCAGTTAGGATTCATTCGTTAAAACTCGTAAATTGTGATGTCATTCCGATGGTCTCCGAGAGAACAATAAAAGCGAAAAGCGAGTGAAAAGCGAGTTTTATTGTTATTGAGATTATATCGGTCACTTTATAGTGCTATCAGTTAAGATTCATTCGTTAAAAGTCGATAGTTGTGATGTCATTCCTATGGTCTCCGAGATAACAATAAGCCTATGAAAAGCCGGTTTTATTGTTATTGAGATTACATCTTACAATTTATAGCGTATCAGTTTTAAGATTCATTCGTTAAAGCTCGAAAACTGTTATGTCATTCCTATGGTATTATGCAAGAGATCAATTATAAACCTATGAATAGCATGTTTCATAACAGGTTTTGCTCGGTGACGCAATTTCGCTTTCGCGATGAATAGAAATGAAACGTAGTCTGATCTTTAACATAGTGTCATTAGTTGTTATTTATTTACAAGAACTACACGCTGCTTATCACTGAGATGGCCACGATTAGCAATATACATTTATATAATAGGATATTTGTATCAGGATATATTACAGGATATTAGATATTATCCACTGGACATCTCTGGATCTCTCCACATGACATCTTACCACCGGGTGTTTGCTGTGGTGGGTCCCTCCATTTGGAATGACCTTCCCCCTCACTAAGAGCTAAACTAGTGAATGGTTTTCCTCATCGGTCTTTTGCTTTTTAAAGGCGTTTCTTTTTTTCTGGGGGTTCCGTGCTGAGAGCGCCTCTGAATAGTTATTCTGCTAAAGGCGCTTTATAAATTATTAGATACGATACGATCTCTGGACGATATCTCTGACACGACACAGAGCTCGTGAATAAGCAGGTGCCCTGCTCTTAGCTTTCACTTAGCGCTTTAGGAATTTGGAGTCTACGAATGCGATTACGATTAATGAGCTTCTGGTTTCTCTGATCTATATTTCGATCTGGCTCCTTTTCTAATAGATTATGAGTTTTATTGAAGTTTCACCTCTGAGCGACCATCAACTGTTGTTTTAGACATTATGACAACGGCGCTATAAAAGTTATTAGATTAGATTAGGGCATAGAAGCCATTAGATTAGATTGGATTAGCTATAGAAATCATTATATTAGATTAGATTAGCTATAGAAGCCATTAGATTAGATTTTCTGGGCGATGCTTACGAGCAAGGATCATGAATCGGATTTATTCCTAAACAGTCAGCCAACAAATCTCTTGCATTGTATTGTAGCTATAAATTTATATAGCGCCTCTCGCAGTGCACACCAAGCAGAGGTGCTCCCAGTGCGAGACACCCAGAGAAAAGAAAGTGGTCTTGAGACAACGAAAAGAGGCACTTATTGGCGAGTTGGCCCACCAGTTAATAAGGAGGAACGTGTCATGTTCATATATATTTTCATCACATGAATGTGTGAATTTCGGCCGATTTTCATTAATTCGGCAGCGCAGAACAGACCACAGTCGATATGTCCTGTGGTTTGGAGGGCCAGTTGAACAATGTAGGTTATTATTTCTTCGTTATGCTGTCTCTGGCAGCTTTGAGCTATTATGTATTGCTTCCGAGAACTTCCACAAATTCAAGCAATTCATCCAGTCGTCCGCAGTTGCGCGAAGCAGACACTCGAGCCCCGAGGCTGTCGGGTTTTTCTGATATATGTCAATATTGTTGATTCGAGTGTGGGCAAGCACTGTCAGCCCACACCCCTATGGCAGCGTTGTCAATATCGACATCTGTATAAACAATCATTATGTTTGCGGGCGCTTGATCGGCGAACAGAGTTGTTTTGGACAAAACGACTTCGTATGAGATGAATCTTGCTTTATGATACCATCATGCCGATGTCGTCTCTTTGAAAAGCCTTTATGCACTTCATCAGAAACCTACTAGAACCAATGTCATTGCTCTTTGCCATTATTAGATCGGCGTTAGCAGGGCATCCATGTTTGATCGTATTTTGATGGAAGTTTTGTGTTGTTCAGCTGGAAGCTACTCCAAAGAGCTCAAGCTTAATTTCACTTCGATTCAATTCAATTCAATTTATTTGTTCCCAACATTATACAGCATAACAAACATAAAAGATTAGTCACAATAATTGTATCATGACTAAAAGGTACATCATATTTAAGTAGTGAAGGAGATAAATGATCGAAATTAAATTATAATAACCAATTAGTCAGTAGGTGTGCATAAGTCACAGCAACTAAAGTGTGTAAGATCATTTGGGAGCAACAGGCAGCCTATTTAGAATAAGCTTCTTAAAACTATTAAAACAGCACATTAAATTAATAATAAACTTAAATTGTGTTATTAAGTTTATTATTACCTCATTTATGATATTGGTATTATTGTAGTGCTGTACTGCTGTTATTGTTTTTATTCTGTTACTACTTTTAATATTAGTTAATATTAGTTAAGTCCTAATTAAGTTTAAAATACATTTATGAATAATAATGAAGAAAGAGGGGTCAAGTTTAATATAGGCTACTAGGTTTTCTTGGCTCCTGTTGCACTGTACTTGCCATTTCATGATTGTAACTGAAAACCTGTTATGTGTAACAAATAAATTAATATAATAATAAATCAATTATAAAATCAATATAATTGTAGTTCCAGCATTGCTCCTATTCACTGCGCGATCGCCTGCATAGACCTACTTCTCGAGATGATTGTCCTAAATAGGTTGCATCTCTGTAACAAGATAGTGCAATCTATCTTCTAATTTCGCACAGGCGTTACTTATAAGCAATGATTTCCCAAGTGTTGCAGATTCATTTGCAGCAGTTGCTTCCCTTAGGACTTCCGGTCTCTAGAAGAGTGTGGCCTGTGCATACAGACATAAACTATCTGATAGCAGAACACAGTCCTCTGAACGAACTTCCAAATAATCCATACTTCTTGTGATCATAAATAAAAACTGTCTAGAATAGTAGAATAGCATGCAAAGTCTTGCCAGAGAGTTCTTTACTGGTGTGGGTAAGCATCAGACCGGTAGGACTTTAAGACTGAGCTACACAGACACACAGACACACACACACAGACACACACACACACACACACACACACGCACACGCACACACACACGCCACACACACACACGCACACACACACACGCACGCACACACACACACACACACACGCACACACACACACACGCGCGCGCGCACACACACACACTCATACACACACACACAAACACATACACACACACACACGCACACACACACGCAAGCACGAACACACATAAATATAAATAAATAAATAGCTATATATATATATATATATATATATATCATGTGTAAGTTATATGTACTATAATTGCCTTGGAGACCTAGACAAGACATTTCTATCCTCGTGGGCACTCGACTGTAGTCTTTACAAGCGGTTGTTCCTCCATTATCCGTAGACGATATCACAACATAACGTAACATAACAGAACTCTCAAACCGGCGATAACTCTCCGACCTCGATATACCAGAAGTCATCCCAGGCGATGAAGATACACTTGTAGCTGGCCATGCATACAGAGAGACAGTTTAGTGACACGATTTTTATGCTCTGTCTGAAACTTTAAGGCGAGCAGTTAACCATTTTCAGTCGTTTTTCTATGCCACTGATCTTTGTTTATTGATGCAAAAAATGGACAGAGCTATTAGTTTCACATGGAACAAAAACCAGGAAATTTTTGGTTCCAAGGGAAGACGAGAAGGAAGGAATCGTTTTTTTGTTTAATAGAACTTTACATACAATATACATCTATGTATTCGTTGTATCATTTATTATACGAAACAGTTTGCTTGATATTATGATTCGATTACATTTTGTTGTCCCGAACGTCATGTTACCATTGATCAACAAGTTAAGCCATTGGCTTAATAGATAATAATATTATTCTGCTAGTTGTTTAACTATGAAATAGATTATTGTATTAGCAAAGTTGATTAAAATGGAAATAAGGCCAGCCGTGTTCTTTAGCGGGTCTACCTGGGCCTTCTCGGCTGAACTTTGACTACTACGATGCATAGCTACTTCAGACTTACTATATTGTTTCTTTTTTGCTTTGTTTCTTTTGTTATTATGTGACATGTCTTTTGTCATTATAAGGTAATATGTCAAAACACGAATTGAATTAAATTAAATTTTCTTGCATAGTCAGTGTTGATTATATATAGGCCTATTGTTGCATGTAGGCGGCAGACAGGTGGTGTCTGGCTAAGTGATGGTACGCTGGGTTGTTCTGGCGTTCAAACTGCTGAGCTGTATATTGTATTGTATTGTATTTGAACACTTGTTATAGCGCCCCTACCAGTGGGTCCCTCAATTCAGAGGCGCTCCCGACTACTGCGCGTACGCAGGAATCGGAGTTTCACGCCGAAGCGCCGCTGCTTAAAGACCTTTAGGACTTGCCCTCGGTCCCTGTCACGCTGAGAGCGCTTCTGAGGTGGATTCGTGAGAAGCGCATTACAAATGTTCAGATTAGATTAGATTAGATATACCATATTGTTGCATGTAGGTATTGTGAGGTGCTGTCTGGTTAAGTGATGGTACTCCTGGGTTGTTCTGGCGTTCAAACTGCAGCTGTATAAATAAATAATATATACATAATGCATTGACGTTCGGTTACACATGTACATATTGGCCTAAGTCTGTTCTATCATTCGTTGACATATTGGGATGTGAATAACCTTCTTTTAACCTGTGATTATATCCCTTGATCAGAGTTTCAGCATAAGCATACACCCACTCACATGCAGCTTTCTTTTCTAATCTGTCCGAGTCGACTTGATATTTATGCTTTGACCACGAAGCCGTAGTTATTAGAAGGCATTACGCCATGATGACTTTCAACCGTTTCTCGGCATCCTTACCTCACGGGCCAATACTAATCCGTTGTCATGACAACGTAGTCCGACGCGAGGATTTAAAGCAGAGCGGCAGATGCGCGACGGCTCATCAAACAGCGCGAGATGTGCTCCCATTAAAATCCTCCTTATGGCGCTTTTATTGTGTCCAGTCGTTGGCTCTGCGTGGTGCTAAACCGGCGCAATGCCCAACCTCTACGGATCGACTGTACGACCGTTATATAGTCGATCCTTTACGATCGGAATTTGTGGGTATTTTGTGCTTTCGGCGTAGAAGGTTCGACGTGGCTTTCAAGGCAGAAAGCAGTATCGTATGCAAGTGGATTTGCTCGGATCAAATTCACTGTCGTTAGGACCTGCCGATGCTGGCAACATCCGTCTCATAAAAAGGAATGTATTAGACTTGCTTGGTGACATGGGCGTAGCCAGAAAAAAATTCGGAGGGGGTTTTAAGATTTCAGGGGGTGATTCCATTGAAAATCGTCGCAAAAGTCCAGGTTTTTTGTATTTTGCATGTAAAAGCATATTACACATTTTTCGAAAACTTATTTGGGGGTTTGAACCCGTAAAACCACCCCCTGAATACGCCCTGTGTATCTCCTCGCCCTGGCAAACAAAGCAGTTGTAGCTCACTGGTTGACATGGTTACTACACGGTCATAGCATAATACGGTATATTATTCGTTTATTGAGGCTAATCCTGTCGTCAAAATGCAACAGTTCATATATATCAGGAGTTGGCAGGTTTAGTCTAGTAAGTATTCTTAACAAGCAGCATGCGCGATATGAAACTTTTATTATGACATCGAGGACGACGAAATGACAGTGATGAGTATGACTTTGTTTCAGTAGTGACAGTGCTGAAACGATAGGGAGTTACAGCGATCGATACTATAATTAAAGTCGACCAATAAAAATGATGATGAAAATAACAATGAAGAAGATTGATTGATGAAGATAATGACGATGATGACGGAGATGATAACGGATATAATGATGATAATGATGAGAGTGACAATGGTGACGAGGAAGACGATGATATGTTAACTCGGCTGATGATGACGGATATGCTGATGTTGGTGATGAATACGACCCGATGATTACAATAGTGGTGCTGATTAATGATAGTGACATAGACGATGGGGTAACATTGTTTGCCGATGATGACAATGACCATTACCTAATCGATAAAATTATCATTGAACTCTATAAATGATACTATTATTGTTGATTAATGTCACGTTCCTTTGTTATTAGTCTTACTCTTTTGCATGTATGTATGTATGTATGTATGTATGTATGTATGTATGTATGTATGTATGTATGTATGTATGTATGTATGTATGTATGTATGTATGTATGTATGTATGTATGTATGTATGTATGTATGTATGTATGTATGTATGTATGTATGTATGTATGTATGTATGTATGTATGTATGTATGTATGTATGTATGTATGTATGTATGTATGTATGTATGTATGTATGTGTATGTATGTATGTATGTATGTATGTATGTATGTATGTATGTATGTATGTATGTATGTAATGTATGTATGTATGTATGTATGTATGTATGTATGTATGTATGTGTGTATGTATGTATGTATGTATGTATGTATGTATGTATGTATGTATGTATGTATGTATGTATGTATGTATGTATGTATGTATGTATGTATGTATGTATGTATGTATGTATGTATGTATGTATGTATGTATGTATGTATGTATGTATGTATGTATGTATGTATGTATGTATGTATGTATGTATGTATGTATGTATGTATGTATGTATGTATGTATGTATGTATGTATGTAGCATGTATGTATGTATGTATGTATGTATGTATGTATGTATGTATGTATGTATGTATGTGTATGTATGTATATGTATGTATGTATGTATATGTATGTATGTATGTATATGTATGTATGCATGTATGTATGTATGTATGTATGTATGTATGTATGTATGTATCTATGTATATATAACCATTTATATAGCGCCTTACAAGAACCTCACAAAGGCGCCAGCGTTGTATAATTCAATCGACTCGTTTGTTCTTAACAGACTGTTCCAGCGATAAATTGTTTTCTGCTGCCTTTCATGACGTTCATAACGGGACAAATTCATCAGGTGAAGATATGGCTGTATAATAAACTCCTATAACGTTTGTATGAAGACACTTAATAATGGCTCATTTTGGTACATCAAAACGGAGCTGCAAAGAGACAACTTTAGTTCCAGGACCCAGCTTTTGCGACGTTAATAATAAGATACATTGTCACACGCGGAACTGGGAGATCCCAAACCGAACCTGTAGTGAGACATAGTCTACACCTATCACTGATCTTACTTTACCTAGTGCGGTTTACGCTATTCCTGGTATTTATTATTTGAGAAAGATAAAAGAGAAAAATTGTCTAAAAAGTCCACCTGTAGTTATAGATCTTGGTCTTGGAATTGGCAGAAAAGAATATTCGTATAGAACAGACTCGTCGACGACTGATGACTATAATATGTCAATGTACGTCTTGCTTAAAACGAGCATTCACCGCCGAGACGGAGGAACAACACAGTTCCTTTCAAAACGACTCAGCTCTAAATCGATTCGGACCAATTCTTCACCTGCTTGAATACACACACAAATACATATTGGCCTACATGTATATTGAATTCATGCAAATACGGGACAAATTCATCAGGTGAAGATGCAAGTAACTATTATAAGCTCACATAAGCTTTAATGATATAATTATTTTATATATATAATTACATATAATATCACTGTTATCACTGTTTGTATGTATATGTATATGTATATGTATATATATATATATTTGTACTGATGCTGCTATGAGTTGGTATAGCAAATGCTTTATGAGAAGTTGCTGTGGCTATGGCATAGACATTCAAATGACAATGAACAGCAGTAAAGATTTATAGTTGAAAGCAAACAAAAGCGTTGTCACAAACGAGGCACACAGAAGACCAGGTAGCATCGGTCATCAACAAAGAAGAGGAAGAAGAAGAACAATCCCTTAAGCTAGCTCTGAGGCAGCCATGAATATGACGTGTTAGCGTCTTTATTTTCTTAGCCTCGGCATATGAGGGCAGGTGGCCATTCATCTCCCTCACCGTCTCGTCTTCCCTACCGACAGTGTACGGTCAGTGCACTCATTATAGTGGTGTCCAGCAAAAGTTCATTTTAAAACCTGTAACACGTATAAAACCCGGTGAGACCCTGAGTTCGATACACTCTTGAACTCTCTTCGTTTCGGTGACAAAATCACAGACAAAATCACACCCTATAATAACTTAATCGACAAACAGTTTTTAACAACACACATTCAAACTGCCTTACGCTATCGTTTTACGCATCATACATTACACACCAGCGCTATGGAAGTTGCAAACTTATAATGCTGGTCGACACCGGTAATATTATATTGACCACAATTATATTCAGTTACAGTTTCCAGCACGTTATCTATTGACACAATTTCACTCTTCTATAGCAACGGACAAACACCCTATACAGATGCTGCGTATCTAATGCGTGTCTGCTAGTCCGTTAATGCTAGTTCATCACTTAGTCGCTGTTGAGGCTACACAAGCCCTTGCTGGCTATTCGGCCCTGCATGAGAACTATAGAATGGTTGACAAGGGGAACAGAGAGCAATAGGGAGGGAAGGAGGTACCTAAGGAGTCGGTCTATAGCATGCTGGCTTTCGGTGAGCTTCTTTGTTCTAGTCTGTAGTAGTAGTTTCAGTTTAACGACACTGTGTGATAACAAAGATCATTAGCGTCGCCCTCCTCCTTTATCCAGGCTTGGGACTGGCACTGTCAGAAAGCGAACAGTGGCGGAGTTCGACTTCGTTCTAGTGTGCGTATAACACATATGCTTTTATGCATAACAATGAGCACCTAGGTATAAATCTACAAGTTTAACGACGAGCTTGTACTCAAAGTGACTGGGAAACCAGTGCAGCTTTTTCGCTAAAGTGTTGAAGATAAAATGCGTCTAATTTCATCCTGGAGCCATTACGAAAGTAATTAAATGTATGACCTGGATTATGAGTGCAGGTTTATGTCGAAATCCGTGTGATAAGCGCATTAGTTTCGCATATAATGTGCACGCTCCATACGATGTGTAATTATATACACGTAATACATGTAGAGTTGTGGTTCTCAAGCAATATCCGTATATATGCGTATCATGCTTATGGATCACGTAGAAGTTTCATTGATTAATTTGGTCTTCAATCACCTCAGCGAACCATTCATCTGTCTCATGGAACACTACTATCATCGACCACCCGTCTACCCAACCACCTATCCATACATCTAGGTCCCATCCATCCATCTTAACGGTCTTTTTATGCTCATGTTATTGGGTGCCAGATTCAGAGGTCGGCTCTAAAAATCGGGCAAATCTTGCGCGAGAACGTCAGGCTGTTGTCTTTTGTTCTCGCCTACGCATTCTGGACATGCCAGCGTCATCAAATTTACTTGCTTCAAGATGTACTCAATGGCTCATGCAGAAGAATTAATAATTTATTATATTCACATCGTTAAATTCCTGAACGAATAGAATATAAAGTCTTATTACTCACAACGCACTTCAATCCTCCCAGGCCTCCTATCTCCGTCAGTTGTACACGGTCCAACCTCTTCGTTTAACCCGTTCATCTTCCACCCTCACACTGCTCCGCCCATCCGTCACCTCATTGCTTAAATTTGCAAATCGCTTCATAGCCATAGCTGTTCCGCCTCTTTGGAACAAACTCCCGCCAGCATTACGCCAAATATCTTATCCATCCAACGAACTCACCAAAACCTCACCTCTTGCTATTTCTCCACAGGTCTTTCACTCAAAACTGAAAACACTGCTTTTTCAAAAATCTCTCCCCCTCACCTCCTTCGCCATTTCATCCACCTGAGCTGTCTGCCCGCCTAATTCTCCGGATCTTGACCCCTGCCTATCGATTCTGTTTTGATTAAACGCCTGTGAATAAGCGGTATACGGACGATTGGTCTTAGGACGATTGGTCATTATGGACGATTGGTCATAGGGCTTATTGGTCATAGGACTATCGGTCATAGGGCCTTCCGGTCATAGGTCATATGGGTATACGGGGTCATAGGTCCTATCTGTCATATAGGTCCTATTGTAATAATATTTTCGTTTATTGAAACAATCCGGTTGACAAACCGCAACCGGTTACAGTGTACAATTATGCAATTGAAACAATTCACAAGAACACAAATGACAGAAGACATAAATCTTAACTACTAACAGAACAGACAGCCTGCAATACACGGCGCTAACAGCAGCCTACAAAGCATGTCCGCTCTACGAGACTCGAACTTGGTACCTCTCGCTCTCCATGCCAGTGGTTATCCAATGCGCTATCGGGCAATGATCATTGGGCCTATCGGCGATAGGACTATCGAAGGCTATCGAAGGCTAAAACAGAGAAATTTTTAAAACATAACAACAATAAACAAGATCATTTACCGTGAAATACTAATACGAAAAACAAATAATACGTAACAGTCTAGAATTATCCTAATAAGTTTCTTGATTGGCACTGATTGTATTTGTCTAAAAACGATCAACGTCCCCAATTGATGCCTTTTATACTTGAGTAACATACGGGTCAAACGCTTATTATTTCAACCGAACGTTAAGTTCTTTGAAGTGAGTTGATCCCTGTAAGTAATTATCCTAATAAGTTTCTTGATTGGCACTGATTGTATTTGTCTAAAAACGATGAATGACCCTAATTGCTGCTTATTTTGCGTTCGGTGTGTTAAGCTTAAAACTAAGAATGTCCATAACTAACGACTACAACCAATTATGTCGGTTTATAAGCGGCATATGACGTCTTATGATCCTAAGACCAATCTCCTATGACCAATCGTCCTAGAACCGAATAAGTTGGTTGCCGCGACTTCGCTTCTGTGAGCGCTGCAGAAATCTCGAGTTTACGATTTACGGTTAAATATAGGGATCTTTCCTGAATGCCTAACAATGGCTGACATCGACTGTTTGTTTGCTAGGTGTTTGTGGCTGAAGAATCATTCATACAAAGTTTAACACCAAAGTAATTTATCTGCCTCATGATACGGCTCATGCTTTATGAATAATGTATTTCTTTGCTTAAAATATGCCAAAATACAGTTTGACGAATGGGCCAAAGCGCGAAACTGCAGTCAATTATTATAGCCTTCGAAAGTATCCGCTGGCATTGTTTCGGTCATTCGGTTTCTCCGAAAGCCAGTGTTTAAATTGGTCATCCAGAGGTGGCGGATATATCATATATCTCCAAAGTTTCGCAAAGCTAAACCTGAGTCTTTCTGGCTAATCTATAACTGATACTCGCTCTTCGCTAGTCAGATAAAACAAAAAGCTTGAAACATAATGCATACAATCGATTATTTCAGCCAAAGATTCATCTAGGTGTCTGTCGGGTCTCTTCTTTGAGTGACAGATCTCGTTGTTCAGGTAACGGGTCTCAAATCCGATGGGATCCGGATGAATTTAACGACTGCCGAAAATGAACTACAGTCTTCCAGTTTCCCTGTTCTCTCCAGGTCTCCATTTTGGCACGAATCCCTTTGACTTACTGATCAGTGGCATCAATCTCTTCCTGATACCCTATCTGATTTAATATAATCGATACTAGTCTAATCTAATCTTATCTTTTCTATTCGATTCAGAAGAATTCGACACCGCTTTGATAATGGTGAAGCAGACCATACGGATGTCCGCTTACAATTGTAATTGGCCTGTCACAATTGTAATTGTCTCATTACAACTGTTATTGTCCTGTTGCAATTGTAATTGTCCTGTTACAATTTAATTGTAATTGTACTGTTACAACTGTAATTACAGCTGATGGTCATTGTGAAGTAAAACAGTAATATGAAACTGCTAGAGGTAATCGTGATCGTATCGTAATCCTATTCTCAAGATTTCTACGGACAAATCTGAACCAGCTTATTCACAGGCGCTCAAAGGAAAATCGATAAGCAGGGAGAGTCAAACTCTGTTCCAGATCAAGATATAAAGAATTCAGGCAGGCAAACAGTCAGACGGCTAAGGTGGTTGGCGTTTAGAATCGAAACGGTGAGGGAGGTAGGGAAGAGGAGGAATTGGATATGAGTTGTGAAGAGCAGTGTTTTCAGTTTTGAGTGAAGACCTGTGGAGAGATAGCAAAAGGTTAGGAGTTCGTTAGGAGTTAGGAGTTCGTATTTGTTGAGTTCGTAGGATGGATCTGTTATTTTGCGTAATTCTGGCGGGAGTTTGTTCTAGAGAAGCGGAACAGCTATGACTATGAAGCGAGTGGCAAATTTTAGTGACGAGGTGACGGAAGGGCGGAGAAGTGTTAGAGAGAAAGAGGAGCGTGATGAGCGAAGTGGTTGGACAGAGAACAACAGGTAGAATCAATAAGCAGAAAGAGAAATGGAATATGAGGGAATAAACAAAAAAGAAAAAGAAAGGAACCAGTTGTTCAATAGACAGCAGAGAGTGAGATCTAGTCAAGATCGGACATCTTAAAGATTACAAACTAGACGTGTGCAGCTGTAGATATTGTAAGGTGAAGAAATATTGCAGTCTTTGTGATTTGCTTGCGTTAAGAGCACTCTATGGTTTATGTAGAAGAAATAACAATACCCTCTAATCATATCGTTTAAAATAGGCACAAAATAGGAAAAATCACCAAACACGTCACGACCAATCTACCATCAAACCACTTTATTTTTTACCACTTAACAGAACATTTCGCTTAGAATGCCTGCTTAATTTGCACTCAAAGGACGGCGTTGCTGAGGCGCAGAGAGGCTATGACACGCATTACTGATGTCTTTGAATTGCGGCTATTCATTGACTGATTGATTATCGGTGATGACGCTGGCAACTGCCTGGAAAGAGCCGCATACACTAAGTAGATGGACAGAGGTCGGTTTTATTGTAGGTGGGCAAAATCTGTTGGTTAAAATTCAAACACTTCAGAGATTGAACAAATTTATGTGATCAAATTTTATGTAGGAAGCGGAGAACAAAAGGGAAATAGTTCGACTTAGTGTAAAAAACATTAAATATCCGGCCCAGTTTTAGCATGTACGTCTTTCTAATAGACAGTTTTACTTTTCTCTCTCCCATCTCAGTTGGCCATAAAAAATTCGTTGCAGTTCTCTGATCAAATTTGCTTACATTTGCTACTGCAGTGTCTAATGCCACTAATGACTTTCTTCTAAAACGTCTGTTTCTACGTTTTTTACACACATCTGCATATGCATACGCATGTATGCAGATATCGGAATTAGGACAATTGGGCAAATATCCCTGGAGCACGAAAGCATTTAGATTCTGAAAATATTTTTGTTCAAATTTTATCAGGAAAAATAGAAAAATAGTAAAAATAGTTTAACTTTTTGTACGTGAGTATCCGGGGGCGCTCGGGCAAGGGGGGCGCAATGATATTTGACAAGTTTCTTGTTGAAAAACAGAGGGAAAAAGAAAAAAAAAAGGTCATCAGAAATTTTGGCGGAAGTGAGAAAAGTTTCAGGAAATTCTTGCCCCCGGGCGCACGAACCCCTAGTTACGCCACTGCATACGCAATACGCAATACGCATGTATGTAGATATCGAATTAGGACAATTGCACAAATATCCCTAGAGCACGAAAGCATTAATTTTAGATTCTGTCTATGTCTCATTCTTTATCTGGCTCTTTGCTCCTCTGTCTATCTATCTATTATCTGTAAGTTTGAAGTATTCTATCTGTGTGTTTATCTGTCTATCTGTCTGTCTGTCTGTCTCAATTATCACTCACACGTCCGTGTAGCTATCTGTTTGTTTGTCTGTCTGTCTGTTTACGTTGGATCTGCCGCCAATTAGAGATCCAAAGTAAAGCGTATTATTGAAATTAAAGTCATTTGTCAGCCAAGTACTTGCGTAGACATTCGGAGCTTTTTTCGTCTAAGTCTACTTCATTTGTGTTTTGTCGAGTCACCCGCTTTTGACTGTTTAGTTAACTCCTGCCTACAATAGTTATCGCGTTTCAGTTACCATCATAGCATGTCTCTGTCTGCACTAACAGCGAGAATCTGAGGTTCCACGAACTTCACCAATATAAGCCTACCGACTTGGACAGTCAGTAAATATTCCAGCAACGTACACGTTGTGACCAACGGGGATTTTGAGGCATCACTGTCAGCGAGATTTTTTATTTATGTCAACCAATATATTTCGAATTCATCATCTTTGAGAGCATCACTTAATCGGCTGCTTACGGTTCTTTGAATTGCACGCAATCCTGAAGCGAGCGTCACAACCGCTAATAGTAACTGCTGTGGGCTTATCCTGATTGACAGTAACTCTTTGACATATCAAATGTCTTTTTTTGTAAAAATTTGAACTTTTCTCTTATATTAATAGAAGGCTACTTACTGACTTGCTTACTTATTACCTGTCTGTCCGTCCAGCTGTCTATTCTTACATACATACGTACAAACATGCATAAATATATACATACATAGTTTACATACACAATTACACATATATAGTACATTTTATACATACATGAATTCATAAATTCATACATACAGTATACTTGCATACATGCATAATACATTGTACATACATAGGCCTACGTACATTCATAGATTTATACATGCATACGTATGCAGTCATACATACTGTACCTGCGTAAGTACGTACATCCACCATCCAACGGTCAACCCATCCATCTATTATCCTACCAACCTTTATGTTCATACATCGTGCGAAATAATCTATGGGCCTGGAAATGTTTATAAAATATTATGACTTTTCACCCTTCAGAATGGATGATGTGGCCCTGACCTCCCTCCCTCACACAGTGCGTCATCTGAAGCTGAAGGCTGTGGTGGTGGTGTTGGCAGTAGTGTTGGGTTGGTCGTGGTGATGGGGTTGCTGTTGGTGTTGGCAGTGTAAGTAAGTAAGTAAGTATACTCTGTATTTAACCATCTGCCAAAGAGCACTCTGGTGGATAAACATCAAGGTTAAAGTAAGCAATCGGCTTTGGTGGTGGTGGTGATGGTGTTGTAGTGTGGTGTTGGTGATCGTGGTCGTAGTGGTGATAGTGACGGTGTTGTTGTTGTCGGGTATGGTGTGGAGGGTGGTCCTTATTTTTAAACTTTCAAAATTCCACCTCCACCCTCCTAGGTTCTCCCTTGGTAGAAAGTTAACCATCTTGGTCAAAGGGAGCACTCTGGCTTATTTTTTGCAATCGCACAAACATCAAGGTTAAAGTAAGCAGAAACCAACCATTCCCTCGTTATTTAACATTTTGAAATATTTTTTTGGTGGTGATGGTGGTGGTGATGGTGGGGTGATGGTGGTGTTGTTGTTGGCGGTGGTGGTAGTGATGATGTGTTGGTGGTGGTGATGGTGGTGGTGGTGGTCGTCGTCGTAGTGGTGATGGTGACGGTGTTGTTGTTGTCGGGTATGGTGATAGCGGTGAGGGGGTGAAAGTGGTGATGGTGGTAGTAGTGTTGGTTATGATGGTTTTGGTGTTTGCGACATTGGTGGTAGTGGTTGTTGTGGTGGTGCCTTTCGTTGTACATGTCTCCGTTGCAACACTATCATCGATCGTAGGAACGAAAGAGGCGACACTTGCTGTAATTAGACGAATCCCAGTGGAGGAAGACACCAGCGCGAAAACAACAGAGCCCTTCGGACGCCAGACATCGCACTCGATGGACGTGTAGGACAAGAAGGAGGAAATGGAAAAGATTTCTGGAAGAGGTGAGAGGAAGCGTAGGAGGAGGACCAGGAGGAGGAGGAGGAGGAGAAAATGAAGGAACGCACTGATGATGTAAAGGCGTAGGCGGAGTATTAGGAAGGGTTTATTAAGAAGGGTTAGAAGATGAGAGGCCCGACATTGCACTCTCTAGACGTATAGGACCAGAAGGAGGGAAAGGGAAAAGATTGCTGGAAGAGGTGAGAGGAAGCATAGGAGGAGGAGAAGGAAGAGGAGGAGAAAATGAAGGAAGGAACTGATAATGAGAAGTGTAGGCGGAGTGTTAGGAAGAGTTAGAAGACGAGACGAAGAGAAATAGGTCGTAATGGACTGCACTGGTCAAGAAAGGAAACTAGTTCGATGACAAATAAAAGAGAAGGAAGAAGAGGAACAGTCCCTTAATTTGGCCCGGAGACACCCATGGGCACTTGATGACTTTAATGACATTTTCTAAGAATTGGTGTCTGACCCATGGGTTTTAAATGACGCTAACGATTTCATTTTCTAAGAATTGGTGTCTGACAGCTGGTTGCCAGTCCCCACCATTCCAAGGACAGTGTGCGGACAGAGGACTCGTTATAACTGAGTCCACGATGAACCGCAGGTGGGGTTGAAATCCAGAAAAGAATTTCTGCCCTGGGTTGGATTTGGACTCGCGACCTAACGATTGACAGTTGCGCATAATAACCAGCAGACCGCCGCGCATCCGGGAAAGGATGAAGAAAATAATAATTATAAAGAGATTGGAGGAAGACAAGTAGGAAGCGGAAGAATAGAGGACCGAAGAAAATTAGACCGAAGATGGCTTTGAGGAAGAGGTGGAGGTGGAGAAGAAGGAGGAGGAGGAGAGGAGGAGAGAGGAGGAGGAGGAGAAGGAAGAGGAGGAGGAGAAGAGGAGGAGGAGAAGGAGGAAGAGGAGGAGGAAGAGGAAGAGGAGGAGGAGGAGGAAGAGATGAAGAGAGAAGGCAGTAGGAATAGTGGAAAGAAGAGAGAGGATGTACAAAATTTGATGAGTAGTTACAGTAGAAGATGTTGGGTGACACGAGGAAAATTAGGAAGACAATGAAATTTAATAGGAAGTAGACAGGGGCGGCACAACCAGTTCAAAATTAGGTAGGCACGGAGGGAAATGGGTGCTTACTATTAAAGTAAGAGAATATATGTCATAGTCTAATAGTGCTTACTGACAGTACCTGACTAGTCAGTAGTCACTAATGAACAGTGAACACCGTCATACCGGCTCATCCCTCAATTTGCGTGAAATCTAGGAACACATTAATCAATGAAGACGCTCCGACGGTAGTCGTTCCCTGAAACGAACGCCGTCTGAATGGACTTAATATCCAAGCAGTCTAGTCTATTCTGATGCACGTGCAGTAGGGTGACATGAGCTCGTTTAACGACGAATTTATCCATTCCGGAATCCTGATAGTGTCTGAATAGTTCGATAGATTTATGAAAACTTGAAAAACTCAAACTTCAATGTATCTAATGCTAAACTGAATATGATAATAATTTCTCGCTCAGTGACATAATTATGCAGCCATTGCAGCGGACATGATAGAAGTAATAGTACTTCCGGCATGACGACAGCTACAAAGCAAGGATAATACATAAAACAAGGCTTCGCAAAACTTGCGTCAACGGTCAAAAGCATACTAGCGCTCCTACCGAGAGGAATCGCGTCGATTATCGCGAACAACACATTCATGCTCTTCTCACGAATTTGACATAAGACTGAAAATGTTTGCAGACATAATAAATAATCATAAATCATAAATATAACAAAGCAGGTACGCATAAATAGGTAGGCACGCAGTGGAGCGTGCCTTATGGAACCGTATTTTCAGTAGGCACTGTGCCTGCGTGCCTAATAGGATGTGCCGCCTCTGGAAGTAGAGGACGAGGCGAAGACAGACAGACACACAGATACACAGACAAACTGACAGACAGACGGTATTAAGCTGTGTGTATGCTTAAGCGTGCGTGTGTATGAGCGTGCCCACAAAGAGAATGAAACGAATAAATAGCCTACCACAACTAATCATCGTTAGTGCGGATAAATACCGCCCAAGCCTAACCCCAGTGCTGATTAATCAGCAGTAGTTTTGGTTTGGGCGGTATTTATCCGATACAGTGCCATGTATTTATCACGAGATTTTTGCCATAGTAAATACGACAAATTTTTCATTTTCAAAATGTATGTAAACATTTATTTTGAGATCAGTTTTGACGTTTTATCTGACATGTAGCTCATCATTAACTAAATACAGTGCTTTTTTCAGCCGGAACGCCGTTACGGGACCTTTTTTCAGCTATTACAAAAATAATTTAGCTAGTTTAAATTTTTCATTAAAATTGTTTTAAATTATTTAGATATCTTCATTTAATCTAAGTGCTTTCAGTGTTTATTGATATTGATATTATATGAAATAGAAATATTACCATAAAATATCCCACTACAGCTGTTCTGAATTTTTTGAGTTCCGGAATCTTTTTTTCTAGAAAAAAAGCACTGACTAAATAGAAATATCAGTAGGTCCTTGATTAAAACATGTAGTGCTTCTATAGACCTCTAGTGTATGCACAGTTTCCGTGTTCAATGACATCCAATGGCTGCAAGGGCCATTGGCGTCGCCCTCCTCCCTTATCCATGCTTGGGACTGGCAAGACCAGAGTACGGGCAATGGAACACAGTCTCTGTCTCGGCCATGTATTCGTTTAGTACGCCAATCACGCAAGCATAGCTCTCTGTCTCTTTGCCTCCATATCTCTCTGTCTCTGCCTGCCTGTCTCTGCCTGTCTGTCTGTCTCTGTCTGTCTGTCTCTGTCTGTCTCTGTCTCTATCTGTCTCTGTCTGCTTGTCTGTCTGTCTGTATGTACGTCTCTCTCTGTCTCACTCTCTCATGTAGTTACCACAGATCTTCTTGTCTGCCATTCGACGCCGACGCGATGAGTCTTGCGTGAAATCATCGACAGCCTGCCACTGAAGCTATAAAATGTGTCCACTCACATTTCCATTTGCTGAATGCGGCGAATAAATGACTTACTTACTTATTTGCTTCCACTCTGATCATTCCAGTTAATTCCAGCACCCTCTCTTTTTGTTCCAGCATGATCTCATATGATCTCTAAGTAATCTTTGCATCTCCATCCAGGCCTAACATTGACCAACACTTCTTTTATTACGAGTTAAAATCGTTCAGTCAAATATTTTGTACATTTACGACAACTGATGTCTACAATATTTCTTAGAATGCCGGATAAGATCATTAGCTCTGAATATTTAGTTCATTTCCTTTCATTCCCGTCTTTTCTCTTTTGGTTTATAGGAAGCCCTCATCTAGTTTCATAAATACAAACCAATACAATGCAGAACAGAATAATACAGAACCGAATGATACAATGCAGAATAATACAATGCAGAATAATACAGTACAATATAGAACAGCAAAAATAAAATTGAGCATGCAAACTCTGGCTTACGAGTTGCTCTGCAATTCTTATCTGTTTTTTAATGTAATTACTTTTGTCTCGCATCAGCCCATGCCTCGTGTGAGCAGACAGTGAGCTTCTGAATTTCCCAGAGCTCTGTCAATTTTGTGATAATTATGCGTCTGTGCATTTTAGAGCAGACCTAACTTTTTATATGATTTTGCGGATAAAGAAGAGCATTAGCTTTTGCTACTTTCGTATGCTAAGATATTCTTCAGCTGTCGCCTGTTAGGTGAATTTCCAGACCGTAATCCTCCCGTAAAGTCGCGCGTTTGACCACAGTACCATGACAGTTTTTGTTTTTAGGTATGACAATAAGAGCCCCATATGACCTCCACACACAGTTATATCTCTCGAACTCGCTAACACTGTTTTCGTGCGTCACGCATTAGCTGTCAAGTAATGCTGATGATACTACATGAAAGATATCCTATTGTTTTGGTCGTTTAAAGTATTTGTAATTGGACATTCTGTAGCGCCACTTCAAGAGAAACTGATCAAAAGCTTTCACTACGTTAATGCTTAGAAACAGAAAGTTCAGCACTTAGCAAGCAGTGCTGAGATGCTTAGATAAGTCGTGAGTGCGTCATCCACCACCAACGAGGGACCACTGGGCGGCGGTGCCATCGTGTACAACCGATGCTACCACCTGTCGTCGCTCCACGTTATCGATGCAACCTGGTCCTGAAACTCTGAACATGATGTTATTTGCCAACTTTGGACTTTGGATCAGTTTGTTTGGCTTCACATGTGTGAGCATGAGTCCTCTGCTGAGTATATATGCATTGTTTTGCTTGATAAAGATTTTCTGTTTTTAACTACTTATAAGCTAGCGTAGAGAGCGACTCTACCTAGCTGTTTCCCGAAGTGGTGCTATATAAATTTCTAATTACAATTAAAACAGCTGCAATATTCAGATGGTATGCCAATAAGACGAGATAAACAAAAAGCGAGTCAAAGCATGCAAATTACACATTAGAATTACAAATTTAAAATTGTAAAGGCGACGCAGAATGAGTTGCACGAAACAAAAGCCGTCCAAAAAACATGAAAACAAAGCCCGAATCAAGAAAACTTCCGAAACGCAGACTTCAGTCTCCGTAAAAATATAAACAAATGAGAATTATCGACAAATATTACGCAGAACAAAGAAGGGACAGCCAATGACAGATGTAGGCAAAAAACCAATGGCGCTGCAGGGGGTTGAGGCGGACCAGAATTCACAAAAGTAATCAAAGGTTAGGATGTCTGACAATATGATCAATAGCATGAACCTTAACCCGCTGACGATTTTTCTGTCCAATTCCCGACACGCTGTGACCTTGTCATCAATTGTCTCTGCAAACAGATGCACTGAAGACTCAGACTAATGGGTCTGAGTCTGACAACCGTCAATTTGTATGCGTAGGGTTGCTCTTTGCCTGCCTCGTCCTCTTATTACCATGCCGTCTGAATATCGCGGCCATTTTAAAGTCTGCAACAGATGCTGGCAAGCAATGCCTTAATAATTACCGGCTATCAACATTCCAGACAGATAGTCGGTGCTTTAGACGATATTTAAAGACGTCTGATGCCAGCCGACAAGTAAGCGAACGCAAAGTCGCAGACATATTTAAGACATAAAACATTGTCGGTAATTTTCGTCAATCAGTGGTCATCATCATTCACGTGATAATGAAGTATAAATGCACATTACATAGGCTTAACGCTACACAGACGAAAACTCTTAAACATTTACACTCGGTGTTAACGCTGAAAACGCAGCATCATGCGGTTACAATATGTGAAACCTTCATCATGCCATATGAATGATTTGGTCACCGACAACCACTGTCTCTGCTGATCACGCAGTTGTGTCATTAATTTTTCATTGTTTAGCCAAAAATGTAGACGCGAATGCGTCTATTGCGTCCGCGTGCCGGTGTCACGAAATAGAGTATCCCCATACATGAGTATACCCCTTAGCGAAATGGAGTATTCGGTTTAGTTTGCATTTTTGGCGGTTTCTAAGTGTATTCAGTCGTACTGTTGGGATTTATTGTACACATAAAATATTTTAAGTTGCGTATCTTTAGTTTGTACGTCGACCTGAAATTAATTTACTTCGTTTTTGGTGATTTTGACTGGATTTTCGTCTTGGCTATCGTGATGCGTATGACGATGGGGGATAGAATGGTTTATCCCCCCGGATACTCTACACCGGTTTATTCCATCCGGGGATATGGGGATAGAATATCTGTGGACACTGGCTCCACTGCAAGAATCTCTATAGCGCATTCGGTATCTAGTGACTGGTAAACATAGAATACCCGTACTGCATGATAAATTGTGGTCATTTGAATTGTGTTTTATTATTGGGCCCTATATCAGCAACTGTGAGAGATTTTAAATATCCGGATACGTTCATTGATGATATTATTTTTGTCTTTTTCACATTTACTTATAGTTCCTGTCGATTAGCGAAGTTTCGATATGAGGAAATGATGTAACGGAACACTTGTGGACCTATAGCGCATCTTAAGAGCCTCTAAGAGAATATATATAGCCTCTGAGATATATAGCATCAGAAATGCATATATATATTGCTCGGCAGCGGCTATGTTACTTAAAGTTTGGATCCTTAATATGTACACTTAGTGTATTTAATTCACTGACTGACTTAAATGCACAACACGACGCCTTCCCATGACATCTTGCAATTATATTTGATTTCTTTCCTGCTTGATAAATCGACGGGCTGATGGAATGATTGATCCACTGGTTGACTATTTAATTTATTTACTAGATTTTGTTACCTATTCCTTTGTTCAATTTTTTTGTATCAATTTATCACTCTTGGGCTCGTTCGATTCTTGCGATGAAACTCCAATTTTTGTCGTTGAAATTGATAAGTGTAGGGGTCGCAAAGCCCATAATCAATATCGTGATCACGGTCGTCACGGTCTTTGTCACAGGTGTCGACCTCTCTCAGCAGCAGCAGGAGCATTGCCATCTGGAATCGATGGATCATCCAATTCTGAGTCAACGACTTCCGTCATCACAAACTGCGACTCCAGTTTATCTGGTGAAATCGAGAAATTGAAATATATTATCCTCCGAAGCTAAAGATTATTTATGTATCAAATGCGACGCTGTGTATAGATAGTCTGTCGTTCTGCCCGACGACCTTAATTAACGAACGACGGTCTGGAACCAGACTAGCTGTTGCCTGTCCGTAAGATAACTGGTCAGGCCTTCGAATAATCCGCGGGTCGATCGCATCAGATCAGGTAAGTTTCCCGGTTGTATCAAGGCAGCCAAAACCTTATCATCTAAGCTACACTTCTAACGTTGTTCGAGATTCAGTGGTTAATTTCCGCCGGATCCCGCAGGTCTGAGATCCAGCACCTCGGATTTGAGATCCGCCACCTAAACTTTGAGGTCCACCACCAAAAAGAGAAGATGATAATAATAATAATAATAATAATAATAATAATAATAATAACAACAACAACAACAACAACAACAACAACAACAACAACAACAAAATAATAATAATAATCGCTTATTAATTCATACAAGAATTTATACAGCGCCGTAATACGGCACAATCGGCACATGCCGTTACAAGAGCGCTTTGACAAAACCAATATGTCACGTAACTGTGTTTCTGTTACAACAATTTACCATTATTATGCATAGTGTTGGAGACATTTTATACTTATTCGAGTAGCAAATAGCGAATATATCGGTTATAAAATCGCCAGCTAGGCTGAAGTCTTAGATTTGTAAAGATTTGCAGATCCACCACCTCTGAATGAGCAATTTAACCGCTGTTGAGATTCCGTATGAAACGCAAATACGACAAGAGTGAGTTAAAAAGCGGAAGATCAACTTAGTCGTATATATATATATATTGTATTGTATTGTATCTATCAATTTATATAGCGCCTCTCGCAGTTCACGCCAATCAGAGGCGCTCCCAGTGCGAAAGACCCAGAGAAAAGAAAGAGGTCTTGAGACAACGAAAAGAGGCACTTGGCATACCAGTTAATAAACAGGAACGTGTCAAAGGATGAAGCTGGTTCCATAGTGCAGGGTCAACGAAGGCCAAGGCTCGCGTTTTAGCCATAGCAGTTCTCGCTCGCGGGACAAAGAGATCATATATATATATACACACCCACACACACACACACGTCAGCAGCAAATTGGAAATCTCAGAAACTGTGGTACAGTTAGCAACTATCCACCACTTCACCACTTCGCTAATAATTGTTTTGCTATCGGGCCCCTGCGCGGTAAATACTCGTTTCAATATAATCGGATATGTTTCCGGAAATTTATACTGAGTCATTCGAACTTGTTGTGCTGACCCTTCTTACCGGATTGCGTGGGAAAATCCGATTCTCAGCGAATCTCGAACGTCTGAATCTTCATTATTTTGCTGGACTTGATGGCTGGCTCTCAAGTCGTCGTCTTGTTACTGTCCGCTTCGCTGGAGGTATTCCACTTTGCAGAGGGCTTTCCGAATTAACGAAGCCCACCGTTCCAGACAGCTTTCCGAGCGTTGAGTAATGTCATCCTACGTGGCAATTGGTCAACCATTATTCAAGGTCACCGAGGTGAAATAATCGCAGATGTTCAAACCTCGTTTCAGGCCAGGAAACGGAAGTAAGAGTTTGACCTTCTGACATTGACCTTGAACGAGTCTTGATTCGACAGGTTACCAGTGTCTTCGTTGAACACGAGACCTCCTTAACATAGCCTTACGTAATTGTAATCGTCGGTTGTACACTGTACAGTTCTTCACATGGGCGTCCGGAGGTGGGGATGCAAGTTGCCCTCCCTGGATTTTGCACATAATTTAAAAATGTACTTATCATCTTAGTTTTTTACAGTGAAAGGCTACAATTTTTCCACAGTTTCATTTTTATCCAAACTAGTCAAGATGACTTGAAAAATTAAAAATACATTAAAACAATGAAACTTCTAGCAGTCTTTTGTCTGAAATAAACGTTCAGATATTGCTGAAAACGGATCCCAGAACGCTAAAACAGGCTCCATATCATGTCAAATGCTTCCAAAAGCGCTGGCGGCTGTTGAGTTTCGCGCCTGACCCCCTAATCGCTCGAGCGAGCGCTCAGGGTGACGTGTTAGGTGCCTAGGGTCCCTGCTTTCTGCACCCTTGTGAGTCCCCATGCAAACAATTCAAAGCTTTGCCGCCTCCCTCCCAAATTTTTTGACCCATAAAACAATTCATGCTAAATGTATTAAGAAAAGAAATGGTACCAGTAAGAAAAATAATGCACAGAATACGACTACTACTACTACTGCTACCAAGAAACGAGGTCACATTTCAAAATCAATTTTAAAACTCAATTGAAATCAATTGAGGCTTTTTATCATAATATTGACAATTAATTGCACCTTCTTGATTACACACAGTATTTCTACGAGGAGATCAATAAGGAAGTAGCTCGGACTGTTAGCCTGGCCCGCGGGAAACTTAGGGACAATATGCGCGTGTAAAGTCATTAAAAACTACAATGAAATAATAGCCAATTGCCCAATGCAGCAAACATACAAAAAGCCGGACATTTTCAAGGATTTTTAGCTTTGCCTGCAGGACAGAAGACATGAGGCCAAAAAGGAGGACCGGACGTCTGGCAACCCTAATATTCATGTCACAATTATTTTCTGCTCAGCAGGTCGGACTTCGGCAGTCAGTCACCGAATCAGTCTTCTTGTCTTAAGTGGGCGCTTTTTCATAGAAATCCATGCAGGTGCCCGTTCGGAACTGCGCCACACGCCACACGCGACCAGAATTATGATCATTTGGCTAGAGGAATACGGGTGGAAGAGAGAAGAAGCGCGGCGTGGAATAGAAGGAGAGGGAAAAGGAGGCAAACCAGGAGAAGGAGAATTGCGTAGGAGGAGAAGGAAGAGGAAAAAGGAAAAGGAGAAGGAGAAAGGGAGGAAGGATGCAGAAAAGGAAGAGAGAGACAGACAGACAGACAGAGACAGAGAGACACAGACAGAGAGACACAGACAGACAGACAGAGACAGACAGAGAGAGAGAGAGAGAGACAGAAAGAGAGAGACAGAAGAGAGAGAGAGAGAGACAGAGAGAGAATAGAGAGAGAGAGAGGGCGGGAGTGGAGGCGGGGAAAAGAATGAAGACAGAAGGGGAAACACAAGGGGAAGAAGAGATTGAAGAGAACAGAGGTGTGGAAGGGGAAGGAATAAAACGAACAAGGAGGGGTAGGGAAAGGTGAGGATGAAGAGGAGAAACAAGAAGGAAGAGGAAGAGATGGAGGCCGGCAGGAAGCTTAGGGTGAGACGGAAGAGGAAGAGGAGGAAGAGGAGGAGGAGATTGTCATGTACTTGAACAGAGAGAAGTTGGTCTAAATTGAGTACACGAGCGTGACTGGAATCGGGGTATAGGGCCGCCCCACATAGGCGCAATCAGTCTCCGATGGGGATGTCTACGGCTCTTCGTCGATAGACAAGCCAAACAGGTTCCACTCCAGTCCCATGGCACAGTCAAGTCCATCCGTCCATCCATCTACTCCCCCGCCGCCTCCACACCGACTTCTTTCGGATGGTTAATGAAAGCAAAGCTCAGAGTAACACACAAGTTTCTGCATGATAATAGCTATGGATGTAACACGGAGACTCAACAGTCTAGTATTGGACGTGGACAACTGTGCTGAAGACTACGTTAGGTCAATTGCTTTAAAGACACTGTGTCATAACAAGGATGATTAGCGTCGCCCTCATCCTTTCGCCAAGCTTGAGACTGGCACTGGCATTGCCAGAGAACGAACATTGACGGAGTTTCTATTTCTGGAACGCTCTTCCACCGTCTGTGCGTGCTGCACGCGGCTATAGTATATATATGGTTTTCTCTAAACTCTTAAAGACGCACTTTTTCAGCTGTTTGATGGCCATTGGCCACGTGTTGAGCGCTTCTGAGAGACTCTTAAGTGGCGCTTTATAAATTTATAAATCTCTTGTTACATTACATTACATTACATTACATTCTAAAGACGAAAGACACACATGGATCTTTATATACTAGCGTATGGACGCAAAATCAGATGTAACACGTGGAATATTATATTAATTTAAAGCGGCGAAGTTCAACAGCGAACTTGCAGGACGAATTCTGCCATCTTTGGCTCTTCCAATTGACGGGGTCTTCGCACTGAATTGCGGCACTAATTCAACACGAGTTTTAGAATGATCTTCGCGTCCATTTGTTGCTTGTTAAGAAGTCCTTGTTCACTACTCTCATTCATGCACTGTAACAGGCACAGTGAATTTGTCGACGTCTCGAAAGCGTAAGAAGCGAAATTGGATGCACAGCTTCCTAGAAACAAGACCGATGAGATGAAAACAAAAAAACTTATAATATTATTAAGCTACAGTGAACAACTGTAGATAGAAAGCTGCTAATGGTGCATGTATATTTGTTTGCGTGTGTATGTGCGTGCTAATGCGTATGCTTATGTGTATGTGTAGGCCTAACTGTATATGACAGGGGTGGCCAACCTTTTTTTGGCCAACGGGCCATTATAGTTGTTGGTAAGGACGCGGCGGGCCGCAAGTGTTTGTTCTCACAGCCTCGAAAGAAATACAAATGTTTATTTCATATTTTAAAAGAAGTATTAAAAGAGGTACGTACTACACTAGGTCAATAAAACTTACTACATTAATTTTTTTAGTCTTTTAGACATCATTATTGTGCAGTATTGTAATAGTAGCCCCAGTATTATACCTAAGTTGGCACAAAATGGGACAGAAACTTTATTTACAAAGGGGTCATTCGGGCCGTCATTCAGCGGCCCGCGTGCTGCATGTGGCGGGTTGGCCACCCCTGGTATATGCCAATGTCTATGTATGCATATGTATATGCTTATTTTTTTATGTGTGTCTGTGTGTGCGTGTTGTGTATGCGTGTAACTGTGTCTGTGTATGTATATGTCTGTGTGTATGTGCTTCTCTGTGTTGATATGTATATGTCTGTGTGTATTTGTGCACGTGTATATCTGTGTGTATGCCTGTTTGTATGCTTGTATATAAGTGTTGTTTGTGTGACTATTTTATAGGAGCGATATATTGCTTTGGCGTGTCAGAGTGTTTTATGGGAGTCTGACTGTTTTTCTCCGCAGCAGCTGTGCCTGTGCGTGGGTGTTATGGTTCTATGCGCGGTCATGGGATGTGTGTATGGGTGCTTGAGTATGTGTGTTATACGTACTTCTGTGTCTGTTTGTATGCCTGCATTTGTTTATGTGTTTATGGCTAGTATAGGAGTCGAAGGGTCGCTGTGTGCAGTGTAAGCGACCTCCCTTTACGTCCTATCCCAACCCATCCCTCGCACCTTCATTCCCTTTTCCCTGTCCGCTTGCTTCACTCCTTCTCTCCTCGCCTGTTCCCCGTTTCCTTCTCACACCGTCTTCGTCTCGCATCTGGTGAAAATGACGGCTTCGATCGTTTTAAGAAACCTGGTTTAATAGTTCCGTGCTTTGGCTGCCAAGCGATGTCAAGCCCAACCTCCGCAGCATCTGATGGGCGCAACTGGTCCTCGCCCTCCGTCGAGCCACCCTCAACCGGTCAACGCAAGTCCGCGCCTTTGATTCATTGCGCGATTAATGATTCATTTGCTTCCTTTGACACTGTTCGTGAAATATTATCAGCGCAGTCGGCCACGACATCCGACGTTGCGTGCTCCTCTGATCAGAGACGAAACAGGCGCCACAGTGTCGCGGGTTCAATGCCTGACTTGTGATCTCGACGGAGTTCATGGCTAAGATGAAGCAATATTGCAATCTGATGCCAATAAACCGCTAGATCTCACGACTTTCGACAGTGAAATAATCACTTAGAATATCACCTCAGTTGTTTGGCTCTGTGTACAGGTCACTTATGATTTCAGTCTCAGCTCAGAGAAATGTCATAGAAATGTTGCACTCAAAGCACATAATTATGAATAAATAAATAGATGTTTAAAATACACGAAGAATACAAGTAATCTGTTCTATTTTGTATTGTATTATTCTTTATTGCATTGGATTGTATTTATCAAGTAAATGGTTGAATTCATTCATCCGTTCATCCGTTCATTCTTTTCAAGAATTTATGTAGAGCCCTTTCAAGAAGCCTACTTAGGGGCGCTGTCATTCCATTCACGTTGATACAAATTAGTCTTAAGGAGTTTGTAGAACGTACTGTAGACGAATCATCCCTAAGTAACAGATGTATCTCAACGGGAGATCATTCCAGACAGAAGGACCTACCACTGAGAAAGCACGTCGTTGACAGGTTGATGTGCTAACGCGAGAGACAAAAAACTCCCCGCTAGAAGAAGAGCGAAGAGAAAGTAGACGAATAAAACTCGGATTTAAAAAAATGGCATCTAACGGCATTCTAACGAAACTTTTTGAGATTAAACAAATTTGTTTTATTGACTTAATACATATAAATTTACCGCATGTCATTTGCTGTTTTGAAAGTCGAATTGTGAGACAAAAAACTCCCCGCTACAAGAAGAGCGAAGTAGACGAATGAAACTCGGATTTAAAA